>PVHY01004292.1:0-66332 GCA_004024945.1 Uropsilus gracilis
CCACCACCACCACCACCATGCCCAACTGCTTTTTCGAGTCCAGGTCTTGCTGTGTTGCCTGGGGTAGTCTCGAACTGGTGAATTCAAGCAATCCTGACCTATTGCCTTCTAGCGCTTGGATTACAGGCACACGCCACCACGCCCAGCTTCAAAACAGTATTTCTTACCTGATTGCAAGTTCCTTGAGAGCAGGGACAATTTCTCATATTTCTTGGGTTTGGGAGAAGAGGGACTGAGTGAGCAAAGGAGCTGAGGGGGGTTGGGGAAATGGGACAGGAACCTGGTAACTGGATGCTGGTACCTCTGGGCCTGTACAGCAAGGGAAACAGCTGGAGGGAAGAGACTGGAGTGCCAGATCATGGAGGGCATTGTACCCCACACTGCAGAGAGCAAACTTCATTATCAGTGCAGAGCCGGATGCAAAGGTTTCAGTGGGAAAGTATGTTGAGGGTATGACATGATCCAGTTTGAATGAAATGCTCAGGGCTCTTGCCCTGCAGTAATTTTCCTCAACCCACAGGACTCTACTGTTCTGGGAAGTGGACACTGGCTTCGCCCTTATGGCAACATCTTGGTTGTATAGCTAAGAGCTGTAGGCACTTCCCCCCCCCTCCCCCATGGGGGCGTCAAGAGCCTTAGTCTCTAATAGCACTTTGTTTCTTGAGAAGAAAGACATGGTTGTTTTTCTCCTCTTCCTCTCCTACCACCCCCAAAGCATTCTCCTTCTCACCCAAACCATGATCTCAGACCTTAGGAGTTATAAATCAGACATGTCATGGAGCTTCTTTGAGATCAGTTGTCTACATTGGTGATGAAATTGCGGCAACCTAAAAGACGCCTTTAGAGTACGAACTTGCCAGGGTCATTAGACATGCTTGGGTTGAGAGAGGAAATGCGATAACATGAAAACAAATGGAATACAAAGTCGTGCTTATTCCACAATTATGTCTACTGTTTCAGAAGATGAGGATTAGAGGGGGAACCAGACAAATGACAACTGTTGGCTTCTTAGGACTGTGGGATTATGAGTTCTGTTTTCCCAAATTAAAAAAAGTTTATTATTGTAGTGACTTTGTAGGGCCATTGAGATACTGAAATCAGATGTGAGCCATTGATTTAAAGAAAGCAAATGTCAGCAATTATAAGATGACAAGAATAAGTCCAAAATTCAAGTGGGACCTCTAACAGGTATAATATCTATAACAATCTGTCCAAGGGTAATGACAGAGAAAGGACTTCAAGGTAAGTATCTGCAGCCCTTTGGGAGACACTATACATCTCTCCATGCTTTATATAGTCTTTGCTCTAAATTGGACAGAGTGGACTCTGGTTGATGTCCAGGGCTTCCGGAGGCAGAGTCCCTAATTCTCTAGCTTTTCAGCTTCTCCATTGCTGTTCAAAGCCGCATTCTTTGTGAATTGCTGTTCCGTAGGTACCCAGTGTGATGAGCCCTGCATAGAAGTGTGTGAGGTAATACTGGCTGCTTTCAGACCAATGATTTTACTGTTCTTTTTGTGTAAGTGGGGAGTCTAGATTTAAATTCTGGCTCTCAGGCCTTCACTTTTCTTGCTCTCTCACCCTGGTCAACATCCAAAATCTTTGTTTTTTTTAAGGGGGGAAGGGAACTTAAGTGAATCCATCAAAAATCATTTAGAAGTGGCTAAAACTGTTCACCTGTGAGAGAATGTCTTTATTTCTAGTTGCCTCATAGCCTCATTGGACTGTAGAGGAGGTTGCTTCTGTCCAAATTTAGTTTTGTTTTTTCCGTATAATGGGAATGTAGCTGAGACTCTTAGCGTGGAAATGGAAATTTAGAATCTCATCCTGCTGGTTCTGCATAGAGTATCTTCAGGACAAAAGAATGTTTTTACTTTTCTGATGAGGAAAGTGTGATACTTGGATTTAGAGCAGCCCATCTGTGTCCCCCCATAGGGTGGCCTCTGGATTTGCATGCCACATCTTACTTCATAGCTTATCTTTCTGGATTCTATTTGACCATGTGGGTTCGAATTAGAGTTATGAGTGAGCTGTTTCTCAGTGGTGTGTCAGAGCTGTGTCACTAGACATATAGTAAACAAAATGGGAATCCAGGCAGATGAGCTGGGAGCACTGGCACTGTAGAGCTCCAGTCAGGGCTGACCTGGACTCACAGAACAGGAAATCCCTGTTTTACGTGGGAGAGGAGGTAGCACAACATCAGGGATACTGCTGAGCACCCAGGGCCCCCTGAGCCAGCTCTGCCACACACACATGCTTGTGTGATGTCTCCCCATCAGCTCATTTCTTTGCTACTCAGGATTTTCATCCAGAAAGTGTAATTACAAAACAGGAAGATCAAAAGAAACATGGTAAAATGATAGCAATTACTCCTGTGGTAGGAAAAATACTTTCTGGCGTAAGAATCCTAATGTCTTCATATGTGAGCCTTCTTAGTCTGTTTCAGCTGCTAGAACATAAAAAACATAGACTAGGTGGATTATATACAACAGAAATATAATAGTTCTGGAGGCTAGAAGTTTGAGATTAGCGCTTCGGCAGATATGGTGTCCTATGAGGGTCCACTTCCTGGCTCATGGGTGCTACCCTCTTGCTGTCGCCTCACATGGCAGACGGCGAGCACTCTGCTCTTTTCAGCAGGGACACTGGTGTCATTGTGAGGGTTCTGCTCTCTATGGCCTAATCTTCGCTAAATGCCTCACCTCCAAGGCAGATCTCACACTGGGGATTAGTGCTCAGCATGTGAAGTTGGGGGAGCAGGGTGATACAAATATGTAGTCATGATAATGCATTGAGGAAACACTACACATAAATTCATTATGACTGCAACATTTTTGTTACTCTTGTTTTGTGTAGATGACCTTGTCTCGCTCTTTCCTGCTATCTTTAAAAATAGATCCTGTCATGTTCCCGTTTAATACATCAGGTAAACTGAGGCACCCATGGAGACCAAAATCGAATAAATAGAAAAATTGGAACATGAGCTCAGATGGTCTGGCTTCTCTTAATCTCCACACTAGTGTTTAACTTCATAAGCTTCCAGATAGGCAGGGTGTTTTGTTGCCTACTTGCTGGGTTCTCATTCTTTTGACAAGAACAAAAATTCATCTGCCACAGTGAAAGGAAAATTGTATTGAGATACTGAACCCCAAGTTTGGCATCAAGATACAATTCGTGTTCAGTAGATTCCCTCACTAGTCTGAGGAACCTGTGATGATAGCTTTCCTACTGAAAATGTCCAAGTTACATGTTGAGTTTCATGAGACGGACTGTTAAGGAATGTTCCTGGGGCCTTCATGCTCTCCAGGACTGAAAGAACTGTTTTTGTTTAGCAGCAAACTCACAGGCAGCAGGTCTTGCTGCTTTGTTTTGATCCAGATGCTGCTTCCTTCTTTCATGTGCTATATCTAGGTTCTGGCTCCTGTCCCCCCTTTCTTCCCTTCCCATCCCTCCCCCTTACACATACACACTCTCCATATCCCTTTCTTGCTAATTAAAGCAGATGACCTGGAACCTGGAATACCAGCTCTTCTGGAGGATCATGACTTATAACTTTGACTCCGTGTGCTAAGGACATCATAGACGGTTGATTGAAGCTTGTTGAAAAAGTGAAAAGTGCCTTTATTGAACATTCCCAGATCCATTTTCTTGCATTTTAAAACTTGCCCAAACTGCATGGAGCCTCTTGGTAGATACTGGCCAGACACCAATGTGTCACTGTGTGAGAACAGTACTTCACTTGACTTTCATTTCCTCCTTTTTCTCTGCTCTGCCTTGTCTGGTCTGGTTTCTCACATACTGGCATTCTAGCAATGAGAATAGAGAGCATCCCTCTGACGAGTGTAGTAGAACAGTTACTGAAATATAATTGCTTGGAGGAAACTGTGACATACCTGGTACACATACCCATTTGCCAGATACAGGCTTTTGCCAAGGACCTCTGCTGTCTCTTCCCTGTCTTGTTCTCCCAGGGTGAGGAGCCAGCTAGTTTGTTCTGTACTTCCTGTCCTGTTTCTCTCAGGCAGTGCAGTGGCAGGTGGCAGGAGGGAGGCCCTGCCTGTGCAGTGTCTGTCCTGGGAGGAGATAGGAAATGTGTAGCTGGAGAAAGCTTGTGGTTCTTCCAGGGAGGCCCTGTGCACATGGGCTCCTCTCCTCCTGAAAGTGGCTCCAGTCCTGCCACCCAGCGCCAGGGTGTGCACTGTAAGGAACTTCCATTCCAGGAGTACTTCATTCTGCTATCAGTGTGGTTGCACACATCAAATTAGCAGCCATATTAGCAACACCCAACCCCAAGAACTGTGCAATTATCTCATGATTTTATTTAATGACTGTGCTTTTTTCAAAGCTTATTGGGGTAATCTTCAGAGCATGTCTTGATTACATGGTGTGTGACTACATAACAAGTGAGCTAAAAAAGCAATTCAAAATCTAGCTCCAGTTTAATTTGTTTTTATACTTTAGGACTACATTCTTAGTAGTCCAGTTTGAGGTGGAGAGAACCACCACCCAGTTTTGGTTTTTGTCTGCTTTTTTGTTTATGACAGTGTTGACTTGTTTTACAGTTTTTGTTTTCTGTGTTCGCCTCTCCAACACACACACCTACGTACACGTTTTATCTTTGATAGTGAAGGTGAAGAAGAGAAAGCAGCTGCCCTGGTTCTCCATCTTATAATCAGGTCATCACTCTGAGCTCTTGAGGAAATAATTAATGACTAAAAGGATCTGGAGTCTCCGGGTTTTTTCAAAGTGGAAAGCCAAATTGCAGGCACTTGCTGACTGTCTGATATTGCTTGACTTCTGAGCTCTGATTTCCTTACCTGTAAAATATTCCCACTTTAGAGGTGGAGCTGCGCCACAAAGTTGTGCTTGGACTTCCAGGAGGTCATTCTGTGAGAAACCCTGATCTCTACAAGGCATTCGATAGTCACCTGGGCAGGGTGGGACTTCAGGCTGCTTACAGGGGACCTTCAGGAGACACTGCCCTCCCTCTGTTCCTTGCCTCCCAGAGATGTTCTCTCTAGTTGGGAAGCACAAGAAGGAAGTAAAAACAGGCATTTTCTTGACATGATTTATTCTTTCTCCAGACCTTGAGAGTAAACCCAGGTATGTGTGAGGAAAGGTACACGCCTGGGGCTTGCACCTAGTGTCACACACCAGTCAGTGTTAGGTGACAAAAGCTTGAGCTGTGATGTGATAGCCCAGTGTCAGATTTTCTTGTCTAAAATACCATTAGCAGAGGAAAGAAGGATACATTTACTTGGCAACTCTGAAGCACCAGCACAGACTACAGAAGTGAGAGTGATGGTTGTCAAGGGTGTAACAGTTGGAGGGCTGGGGTGGGAACTAAAGACTGTACAAGACCTGTAGTCCACATTAGTGGAGGGAATTAGAGAGCTCCAGGTGAGTACCTGAGTGCTGTCAGATTTCCCTTCACCAGGTGGGGGTCCATCAGCCCCATCCTGAATAAAGACTCATTTTCACTATTATGGCATCTAAACTCTAACCTTTCAGAAAAAGCAAGGTGTACTGTAATCAATCCTTGTCTCCGTTTGTAGGGGCAAGCATCAGCCTAACTAATCTGCCTAGGTTCTTTATTGGTTTTAGCAGTTACACAGATACACCAGGAGCGCAGGGTAGTTCCTGGGGGGAAGAATCTTTACACTCTCTCTGGGCGTGCTCTCTCATGCTTGTGTGTGCTCTCTGTGCCCTTTTATCCCACTCTCCTAGGCCATGGTGTGCACACTTACACATGCGCTCACCCACTGGCCTGCACAATCATGGGGAAGGTGAGACAACTTAGTTGCTGGTTATACAGGCTAATGGAGGAAAAAAACTGAAGAACTCTCCCTACACAAGGTCATAAGAATTAGTGTATTCCTTCTTTAAGATAGTGCTGGGTGCTGCCTTAATGTTCTAGCCTGGAACCAAGTTTTGGTTTGGTTTTTTTTTTTTTTTTTTTTTTTTTTTTAATGAAATCCGGCTGCTTTGTTAAGATAAGAATGACTGTTGTGCGAAAATTGCTGAGTGAGGCTCCCACTGGAGAGCCTTCTCTCCCAGACCCCTGCACAATTACTCCCAACTGGCTCTGAGCTCATGAGGCAGGGTTAGGACCAGATTGCCAGTGCCCATGTCACCCAGTCCCTTCCATCCTGGACACTGGCTTAAGTGAAGGGCTCAGGTAGGTGGTGGGGCCAGGTTCCTGACCTTGCATAGCCAATCCTACTGGGAGGTTGTGAAGAGTTGGCCCAGTCCCTTGGCCTCAGCATTGCTGCTCCATTTGCCCCCCTTAGATCATCTTCTCCCAACTTGACACACTTGTTACTTCAGATACTTAGTTTTTAGTCATTTTATGTTTTCTCTAGGAGGTGACATTGTTGGTTCCCTGTTCTTAATTTAAAACACACGCTGGTTTTTTTCAAAAAAGTTTGTAAGTATGTTTTTCATTTGTGTGTAATCATGGGTCATCAGTATAAGAAAATATTTATTCAGCTCTTCTTTGTAAAGTCTTCAGGAAAGATAATAGCTTGAGTAGAGCGCTTCATGCAAATTATAACTACAGCTACCTCTAAAATCTGGAAAAGGCAAGGAAGGATGTCTGCTCTTGCTACTTCTGTTCAAAATTGTACTGTAGGTTAAAACATTATAGTCATCTAGGTCATAAAAGAAGTAAAACTGTATTTATTTGCAGACAAGTTGAGCATGTGTGTAAAAGAGCTTAAAGAAAACACACATAACACACCCACTAGAAATAATAAGTTTACCTAGCTTAGAGATGCAAGATCAATATACAGAAATCAGTTTTAGATGCTAGCAAAAAGAAAAATGTTTAAAGTAATCAAGAAAATGAGCCAGGCGTGGTGGTGTGTGCCATTAAGCATCTGCCTATAGAGTGCGACTGGGCCTGAGGATCTAGGTTGGAGTCCCACCCAGTGCAACATAGCGAGACCTAGTTCCAAAAAAACAGTTGGGCATGGTGGCACATGCCTGTAATCCCAGCTACTTGGGAAGCTGAAGCTGAGGATTTCTTGAGTCTGTGGTACGCCGGACATTGTGAGCCTGTGGTTCTACAGGCAAAAATAGCGAGATCTAGTCTCAAAAAAAACCCAAACAAACAACAACAACAACAAAAATTCCTTTCAAAATAGCATCAAAGATAAAGCTCTTAGAAATATCACAAAAGAAGTGTAAGATTTGCACACTGGATACTTTAAAAACATTACTGAGAAAAAAATTAAAGACCTATTAAATAAAGAATATTCTATGTTCATGGATTAAAATACGGTTGTTCTACCTAAAATTTATATGCAATTCCTATAAAAGTCCCACATTTATCTATTTATTTATTTGTAGAAACTGACAAGTTGTCTTTAACTTTCATAGAAAAATGAAGAGAACCTGGAATAAATAAAACAATTTCTAAAAAGAAGAAAATAGAGGGCTTAGCATTTATTTGGTTTTAGAACGTGCTATGAAGCCTTGAAAATCAAGAGAGTGATTAACAGATCTAAGGATAGATTAGTGGTACTGAGTTGAGTCTAGAGATACAACATTGTGTTTATCTGTCAGTTGATTTATACATAAATACAAAAGCAATTTAATATAGAATAGTTTTTCAACACATTGTTCTGGGACAGCTGAATAGCCACATTGAAAAAAGTATACCAATTTAAACTCTTTAGACCATATGTAAAAATTTAACTCAGAGTGGTTGTAGGTCTAATATATTAGAGCTAATACTGAATCTCAAGGCAAAAAATAAAACAACAAAAGTGCAGGGAAAAACAATCGTCATGACCCTGGGTTAGGTAAAGTGTTCTTAAGAGTAAAGCACAAGCCTGCCAGACTGCTTCTAGAAGGCTTGTTAGCCATTCCAAAGAGACATCTCAGTATACTGTTGCTAGCATTGAAGACTATCTTACAGAAAATCTTTACTCATTCATTGAATGAGAAGTTGAAGTCATTATTTACCTATATTTTCTTATTTGTAGTAAGATTGAATATTTTTTATTTATTAGCCAGTCAAAATTATTCACTTTCTCAAATGTTCTAGAGCTCTGTCCTAGCCTACCAGATTGATCAACTATTTCCTTACAGAGTAATTTAAGTTTGTGGAGCTTTGCACCTGGGATTACAATTTCCCTTGTCTACTCTGCTCCAGAGTAGATCCACAGTCTTTTTTGTCCTTCTGGAAAGAAAATAGTGTGATTGTCATTAAATGAAAAACAAGTAGGAAATGGACATTAGCCACACTCTGATGCAGTCATCAAATGTGATAGGGAAGAGTATGGAATTTGATGATCGTACTGCTTGGGTTCACATCATGGTGTCCTCCTTACCAGCTGTGCAGACCTTGGCCCCATTACTTGACCTTCATAAACCCTTAACTTCATTTGCAAAATGGAGATATGGAAATTACTTCTTTCCCAGGGGTTGCTTTAATTATCAAGTGAAATAATATGTGTAAAGATTTAGCACTGTACCTGGCATACAGGGACCCATTTTTATTTAATATCAAATGTAATTTGGGTTTTGGGTCCCTGGGCTTGGAGCTATGACTCTGAAGCTTCTCCCAGGCATTCCATGAGGAGTCTTCTTTTTAAAATACAGTTGAATTGAAAGGTTAGGAGAAAGACTTTTTTGTTACTTAGTCATGATTTCCTTAGGGTCTACTGTGCTCCCTGTGGTTTGAATTTATAGAGTAACTAAAGGGCAAGAGGGAATTCCTCACAACTCCCTGTCTCTGAGAATACCTCTGTGTGCAGCCAGCATGCCACTCATCCATTCTGTTGTTACTGTTTTTAAGGCCGAAAACCTTCTAGATAGAACCCAGTGGGTTTAAGTGTGGAAGAATTAAGTGAGGTGAGGGGAAAGTATTTAAACTTTATTATCTCTAATGAACCATGCCTTATCTTTCTGTAACCCTAGACTTATATATCCTGCCTCTCACTAGCCTGCACGTTTTAATTCTATTTACCTTGTAGGCACCTGCCTCAGTGCTAAGCACACAGTAAGCATTCACGAAATGCTGGGCTTGTGTTTGGCATTTTCTGGCGTTTTCCTAGTTTCCAAGTCGATAAAACAATGGAGTCCTATTCCTGTCAAGTGGCTTGTATAAGCTCATTTCATTCTCACAGCAGTCCTTGGAGAGAAGTTATGAGATGAGAACATTTATTATCCCTATTACCCCTATTTATTACCCCCAATAGAAAAATTATGACCCACACACATATATATATATATATATATATATATATATATATATATATATATATATATATATATTTTTTTTTTTTTTTTTTTTTTTTTTTTTTTTTTTTTTTTTTTTTTTTTTTTTTTTTTTTTTTTTTTTTTTTTTTTTTTGAGACTAGGTCTTGCTATTTTTACCTGTGGAACTGCAGGCTCACATTGCCTGGGGTACCATGAACTCAAGCAATCCCCAGCTTTAGCTTCCCAGGTAGCTGGGATTACAGGCACGCACCACCACACCCATCTATTTTTTTTTTTGTAACTACATCTTGCTACGTTGCCCCGAGCTCCAACTAGGACTTGAACCGTGATCCCCTGTCCCTGCTGTGGCTTCCTAGGCTGCTGCTTACAGGCATGCATCACAGTGCCTGGCCATATACATTAATGACACTACTAAAGATGATATGATTGTGCTCTTAAGAAGAGCAGAAATTTGAACTCAAAGGTACTGACTCTAGGTTGTGAAGCCATCCTGTTGCATATGTTGCAGATTGCCATGTGCATTCAATATGCGAGATCAATAGGTTTTGTTCTAGTGACAAGTCCATATATCCTGCTTATTTCCATATTTGTGTATGGGGGTTGGGGGATGAAGAAAAATTAGTTTTCCACATTCAATATATGTTTGTTGGAAAATGAGAGAAGACCCTTCCCCGCCCCAGTGATTTGAACCAACATTTATGGACTTGATACCATGTTTTGCCCTCTCCATGCCAGGATTTTTTTGTCACCAGCCCTCCCTTTTTGGCAGGCATTGTATCCCCAGCCAATAAAAGAAATGAGTGAGAGAAAATGACATTTCCTGGTAGTGGAAAGTAGCAGTTGGTGAAACTTCAGGGGAGAGAGAGATAGAGACAGAGAGACAGAGAGAGAGAGAGAGAGAGAGAGAGTGTGTGTGTGTGTGTGTGTGTGTGTGTGTTTCAGTCAATAAGAAATGGCCACAGTGGAGGGAGTTATTGGTTTATTTGGCTGAAGGATGTATTTGCTTGCATTGTGATTGTCAATAAAGATCTTTAAATACCCCAGCTTGACTCTTGAGGGCTGAGGGTACTGCCATGCCGAGGCTCCAGGATGGAGATCTCATCCTGGTGGACACTTGATTCACAAGTACGCTTATTATTCATTCTTCATCTCTGCAGCCTGCTGAAACAATTCCCCTGCTTGTTTGGTGCACAGTGTGCCACTGGACAGCAGGCCTTTTTATGTGACTGATGGTGCTGTGTGTTCATATTGTTCTTTATGTACTTATTTTATAGCTTATGCAGCAGAGGTTGGAGTCAATTAGCTTCTTGTCTTGCAAACTGGGCACTGCTATTCTAGAACCCAGTTAGAAGGGTGTGTCTAGGGCAAACCTCTCTTCTTTCTTTTTGTGCAGTGTGGTTGGGTTCAAGTTACAGCATTTTTATTGGCTCTTCTTTGCTGAACCTTGGTTTTAAAAGCTGGTATTTGTGAGTTGAATTTCTTAAAGGCACAGCTTGTCACAAAATTGAAGTTAAGCAGTGCACATAGCCCACCTAATGGAGGTGTGAGCTTTAGCCTAATGATTCTTTTAACCAAAGGGTTGATACATACAGACCTACATACTCATATATACCTTCTTATACATACATACACACACATACACACACATACACATATGTATTAACCCAAAGCAAGAACTTTTCTACTCACAATTCCTTAACTAGTATTAATACAGGTTTTTCTAGAGTCCCAGTTGCCCTCTCTTAGCATTTTTCTGTATAGTCTTACTCCTGTGTATTTTACACTTTTGTCCTAATTTGTTTCTCCATCCTGTATTTTTGGAACCTGCCTCAAACCTTTTGAGAACAAGTTGGAGTAAATTCTGTTCTGTGTATCTCACAGGTAACTTCTGCAGAGGATGATGTTTATGGAACATAGATTCACTGTTCCAAGTGTGTGTGGATTTTAAATATTGGAAAGAAAATTTAGAAAAAAGAAAACTTCCTACTTCTTTTTTCTGTCTTTTTCCATGGGTTTAGCTCCTGACCTGGTTAATATTGTGATGGTAAATGTATGGACACTGCATGTCAGAGATGCTCCCTCCAGATCAAAGTATGGCCGGCACAATTCTTTCCCTACGCACTTTGCCCCCAGTAGACCATAGGCATTGGCAGAGACTCTCATTTACCCATGAATTCTCAGAGACTTCCATGGTGCCTGACTGAAGACAGATGTTCATAAAATTCATGAAAAAATGAAGAAAAAGTAAGATTTTTCTTGCTGATTTTGAGCACTAATAGTGCTCATACTGCTCCTTTGACTGAAGTTTCCTTCCTTTGCCCATGCATTTTACTGAGCATCTTCTGCATCGGAGGCTCCCTTAGCAGAGGAAATGATGTAGAAAGCTGTGGCATGCTCGTGCTGATCCTCTAGTGCCCAGCTATTGAGATTAGGTGTAGACAAGGGTGTCTACAGTGTGGTCTTCATGAAAGCTGCTGCACTGTATTGAGCACACCCTGGATCCTGAAGAGAGTGTAGTCGCTTATTCAGTTCTTGAGACAGGACACACATGTGTTGGTATCCTGAGACTGCAGAGGCCATCCTTATTTCTCCATAACACTCACCACAAGATGCTGAAGGGTGTTTCGGGGCAAGCATGGACAGAGGAAAGGTTTGCACTGTCAAACTCAAACTCTCCACTCAAGGGACAGGCGTTTCTAACTGAGATGAGAGAATTTTGTTGATCTGAACCTGGGGTGGGGGTTGAGAGGTGGCGTTGGAGAGATTGAGCACAGGTGTAGGAACACAGAGGCTGGGAGGAAGTGAGAAGGTATGGGAGAAAGGACCTGGGGCCCGGGGAGAGGCCCCTGTATCATTGGAAGAGAAGAGTGTATCCTTGCTGAAGTTGAAGGGGAGAATCAAGAGAGAGATGAAGCAGTTGAAGCTGAGGGAGACCAAATGAAAAAAATACCCTGGAGACTGAACAGTGCCTATCTCAGCAGGTATGATGTGAGGTACCAGTAGGGAGCCTCCTGATAAAACAGTGAGTATGAGCAAAGAACCCAGAGGTGAGAGGATCCTGTGTCTCTTGAGGGAGTCAGTTCACTTTCCACTCCTCTGCATAATCCAAGATGCTTGGTTCTTCTAGTGATTTTTGTAAGCATGTTTTTAATAAAAAGAAACATCTGTTGTGAATTCTAAGATACTGCTTTTTTCGGCTACTGTTACTTTAATTTTTTCATCCCTTGGTGAAATCAACCCTATCCACCTTGTTATTTCTCTACTTATATTATGCTTATCTTGATAGGAAATGGCACCTCTTCAGAATGGGTTTTTCTTATTTATTGACCACTTGCTGCCATCTTCCAGGCCTGGTGCCACAGACACTGAGTCCTGGGGTCTCAAAAGGACTCATCCCAGATGTCACTACCCACTTGGAGAGTCTGAGAATTGAACTCGCTTCATTGCAAGCTGCTGACAGGAAGACCTCACTCAGTTAACTTGAGGGCTTTGAGCACCTCAGACTTAGAGCTGGACAGGGAGTGGGCTCCATCTCTGTCACCTGGGAGAATGCTACCTCCCCACACAGTGCCACACAGCTCAGCCACATTAGTTTTCTGGTGTCTTCTGCTTGTGTGTGCTTCATAATCAAGACCTTGAAAAAAATCATTCTTGAAAAAAATCTGTTAACATGTATGTAATACATACAAATATATACCTGCTTTATACATTAATCAAATGAATTACATTTATATGTTATATACCAGTGAAGTTTTTATTGTATTTCATGCATTTTAGCCTCAGTTTGTGATCACTGTAAAAATGAAAAATAAGCCAGAGGTCTCAGGAGAGGGGACCTCCCTGCCCTCTGCACCACATTGTCTTTTCTCCACCATCCTTCCTTTCTCTGGTGAGCCTTTGACCTTCTCCTGGTCCTCTGGTTCAGGAACTCAGTATCAGTAGGAGACTGATAACATTCCTTACCCCCTCCCCCCCATTCTCCTTATTGTGAAGACCAGTTCCACAAGTGATATGTCTTTAGCAAATGAAGCTCTCTGTCCAGAATTTCTTCCCCCTTCCTTACTTACTTGATTGCCTTTCAGTCACTGAACTTCCGAGATTTCTCTTCTATTCTTCTATGAAGCCTGCCTAGTCTCTGTCTTCTGCCTCCCCATCCTCTCCTTCAGAACCTGTATCCAACATTATTTCTTCAGTGAATTACCCCCCCCACCAAAGAGACTGCCCTTTCTTTGGCACCTCTGCCTTCTAAAGCTTTTCTCCTTCCCCTGAATTCCCCCAGTGCTGGGGGCTGCTCTTAGATCTGCCTTGTTTACCATTAATTGGATATGTATTCCCCTCAAACTCCTTGAGGACAGATACTCTCCCTCATTATCTTGGTGTCTCTAAAACCTTGCTCTTAGTCAAGAAATATGTGTTTGAATTTTTTTTTTTTAATAAATTCTGGAGAGTTTTTTTTTTTAAGGCAGAAGATATTTCAGTATCTCAATTTGCCTATATATGTTTCATTATTGGAGTTAATATTGAACTTCCTTATTACTACCAAAACAAGTCATTGTTTTAAATATGGTAGGAACATTTAACCTGTCATGGATATGCCAGGTAAGAGATTTACTTATTTCCAATAGACAAAGCAGGTAGGAACCCTCCATACCTCATTTTTGCCCTGGGGAATAAACTGATCCTGGAGCAGTGGGTATGCTTTTATCAGAGGGACATGTAGAGAAAGCCTCGAATTCCCCATTTACACTCATGTATCTCTGACACTTTGCAGTAAACCACACTGACTCTCCCCCTAACCCCTCCCAACAAAAGTTAAGCTGGTTACTATGTCTAAATACACTGCATTTGACTGTAAATTTCATCTGTTTGCATTTCTAAGCCCTGTTTGCATATGATATATTTTCATAGTTTAGGGAGTATTTGAAAGATTATCCCTAAATTAATAGCAAGCAAACTAAACAAACATCCAGATGGATCATTATTCAGTCTAGATACTAAATGGAGTTCTCTGTACAATACGGAAGATGGGAGAAAATAGAGTTTTGGTCAAATCGTTTTTAAAAACCAGACTGCTGCTTAGTAAAAAAAGAGGGAAGTAGTGGTATTCCCAAGGCTGTGTTTAATCTGTATGTTCTTGGTAAGACCTTCATTTCTCCTCTTTCCATTGAGTTTTAAGGTTTCTTTCTGGTTCTTGCACTAATCATTAATAACTATACTGTGGTCACAGCTCAAAACTTTCCTATTGACACTTCAATCATTTTTAAAGATCTTGAATGTTCAACCTTTATAAAGCTAACCTTTTGCACTCTATTAAAATTTAAGAACCGCTTGAT
Source organism: Uropsilus gracilis (assembly GCA_004024945.1). Lineage (NCBI taxonomy): Eukaryota > Metazoa > Chordata > Mammalia > Eulipotyphla > Talpidae > Uropsilus > Uropsilus gracilis. The sequence continues at coordinate 14,559 of PVHY01004292.1, forward strand.
TCTCAGCGAATGCCCCAGCTACTGGATCATGAAAGCATTACCTTGTGCCAAGGGCATGATGCAGTACACTCATTCCTTTTTAACAAATAATAAGAAGTTTGACTTTTCATTTACACATCCTGCCAATTGCTAACAAGTTTCCATCTCGTTCAAACACCAGATTGATCCTAAGAAATTGAAAATATTGATTTAACCCTCTGTCTGATTTGTACTGCAGGCACCTGCTAGTGCAGTCTTAGCACATTACAATTGCTTGGCTGTAATTCCTCAGGGGACCACTAATAACTACCACATCTGTCTTTTCATCTTCCGAAATTATGCTAGCAGTTGTCCAAGTCAATTGTGATTCATTTGATACTGCTCTCCTTCAAGACATATTGCAACCAAATAGACTCGCTCACCAGTAATATATCTGATGACATAGTTAGTTCTCGTTAATTGACAGAATGATTCAGGCTTTTATGGATGGCATTAATTGGTCCCTTGTGTCCATGCAATAATTGACCAGACAGAAGAAGCAGTCTTAGTTTTCACCCAGTCAGGAGAGTTTTGAGATGAGGTAAAGGTAGAAAGGATGACAAAATGTCTGTAATTTTAATCAAGACTTTATCAGTGAATTTTAAAAAAATGATTTGTGGGAAATTCAGATCATCTTAATTATGAACTGTGCATTCCAGTCCACAGAGATGTGCTGACATGTAGATCTGCCTCCCCCTGGTCATCTTGGGCTGGTGTTCTCAATGCAGGGTGCAGCTGGAATCTCATTTACCAAGGCAGTAGTCTCGCATGGGACCTACTTGACTGGAGATAATAAAAAAGGAGAAATGAATCTTTTTGACACTAGTAACAGAATTACCTGGGTACATGAAACCTAAAAATGTGAACTTCGTCTTAACTGTTACTGGGAGAGTACATCACACTCCCCAGAATGTTTTGATAAACTGGGTCATCTTCCTGAAACTTTTCATATTCCTGAAAATTAAATTTAACCCCGTTGCTATGCTGTTGGGGGTAGGGAGGAAGCTAGGTCTTCCTTTTTCCTGAGGGATACAGTTTTTTATGTATAAATAGTTGTTACAATCTTCCACCACTGCTAGCTTGCTTTTTTACTTAACACAGACTTAGTTAATATCTCCAGGGTCCAATACTTTTTAACTATTTAATAAATTCACACTCATCCTTCAAGAACCTTTTAGGTTTTTGCCTCTTCTGATTTTTTCAGGCCACATTGGCTATTGCTTCCTTGTGCATGCACATTTGATACCTTATTTCTTTAGCTAGACTTTGAGCTAGCCTTGAGCAAGGGTTACATCTGTGTGCCTGAAACATACAATTTTACAGGGACCTATTAAATGTTTGTAGAATTGATGTGCAATAATTACATCTTGAGGAACGAGAATTTAAAGTTGCAAGTCAAGAAGGAGGAGTTAGATAAAATAGAGTCCAAGAATATATGTTAGAGCCAGTATCAACAGGATTTGGATACCAGCATTGGAGGGCAGTTACTGTTTGATGCAAAACAAACTCTTTGAGGTATGAAAGATAAATGAGTCAATTCCTGTTTACAGAAGGGAGGGTAAACCCTATTTAGAATAGGGTTTTTAGCCTTTGGTTAACATAGACTACGTATCCTTTTAAGTTTTTCATTGCTTAGGCTAGACAGATGTCCATGGAACTTTGGGCTATGACCATCTGATTCAGCCTCCTTTTAAGGGAGTACGATCTTACAGACTTGGGCTCAACTCCCAGTTCTACTGTTTATTAGCTGTGCAAATTGAGTGAACTCTTTAGCTGGTGCAAGACTCAGCTTCCTCTTCTATACACTGGGAGTAATAGCAGTCCCTGGTTTATAGAACTTTTATTATAATGAAAAGAGATATTTGGGAAGTGGCTATATACACTGGGAGTAATAGCAGTCCCTGGTTTATAGAACTTTTATTATAATGAAAAGAGATATTTGGGAAGTGGCTACTACACACTAGGCACTCAGTAAATAGCACTTGTTGATGATTAAGTATATGTTTTTGATTCATCTTTGTGAGAGTTCAAAAAGGTGGGAGTAAGTATGGCTTTGAATAGAGAAAATATTTAAATCTTGTATTGGTTTTCATTGTCTGCCCTGCCTTGAATTGTACAGGTCATTGTCTCTGTAAGGTCATATGTCACTTCCATAGGACTTCTAGCATCATATCCAGGCTCAAAATGTAGAGGAAGAAGAGTGGAAACTAACACGTTGATGTACCAGTGGTGAACATGTGTGATTCTAAACTTAGCTGGAGTTTTCATTCTCTTCCTCCTCCTCATGCTCCCATATCCTTCTCCTCCCAGCCCTTCCTCTTCTTCCTCCCTACCCCCACCACCTCCTCTATCACCTCTTCCTCCTCTGCCACCATTACCACACCCCAGCTCTTCTATAGTGATAGGCAGTATTTGATCTTCACTAATTTGGGTTAGATGCAATGATCCAATGATGCCAGTGGTTTATGAGTCAGTCTAACATTTTCTGCTTAAAGAACATTGTCGTATTTGTATGAGAATAATTCTGTTTGGCAGTGTGATTTTAAAGTGAAATTTATACAAACATTTGATCTATGACTTCTAACTCTTGAGTGGCCTAGAAGTATGTACAGATCATCCTCGGCTTATTATGGGCATTAAACACTGATGAAACTATTTGAAATTGAAAATACTCTTTAAGTTAGCCAGGTACAGTGGCACAAGCCTTTAAGTGCAGCTACAGAGCACAGCTGAGACTAGGAATTGTTGAGTTCGTGGGTTTGAGACCTGAGACCCGCCCAGGACAACATAGTAAGACCTAGTCTCAAAAAAATAGCTGGTCGTGGTGGCACACACCTGTAATCCCAGCTACCTGGGAAGCTGAGACTGGGGATTGCTTGAGTCTGTGTTCCCGGGCAATGTGAGCCTGAGTTTCCCCGGGCAAAATAGCGACACCTAGTCTCAAAAAAGCAAAAAAAACTCTATGTCAAAAATGCATTCAATACATTTAAGCTGTCAAACATCCTAGATTAGCCAAGACTATTATAAACATATCCAGAAGACTTATGTTGGCCTCCACTTGGGAAAAATCATCTATTTTGTAATGAAGTGTTGAAAATGACTTATGGACACTACCAGTTGTTTATCCTCTTAGTAGCTGGCTGATGGAAAACTGTGGAATACTGCTGCTGCCAAGCATTACAAGCCCAGGAAAAGGTGAAATACTGAAATGCATTTTCTACTGAAATATCACTTTACACCATTGTAAAGTTGAGAAATCATAAGTTGGACCATTATAAGTTGAGGACTGTCTGTGCTCTTTTCTAGAACCTGTAGGTTTAGAAGTGAAAGGAGCTCTATGTACAGAGGCAAGCGAATTGACCGGAACCCTTGGAAACCAAGGCTGGCACTCAAATGTGGACTTGACACCAAATCTTCCCGCGTGTAAAGGGTTGATTGAGTAGTAGTTGGTGGATGGATGAGTGGGTGGACAGATGACAGACAAATGAATGGATGAGTAAATACCATGGTACTATACATACCATAAATACTAAATGCTATTTAAGTTTTACTGAAATTGTATCTGAATAATAATCTTACTCTGTCACTCTTCCTGCAGTGACAAAGGGCACTGAGCATAGTGTAAACGAGTTTAATCAGATCTGTGCCTCCTAATTCCTGAGATCATTACATTGAGGGGGTTAGCAGAACTTAGAGTGGAGAGAAGGCTTTTCTTCTTAGTGCTACCAAACAGAGGTAGGTACTATTAGTAGACATACTCTTATGGATCAGATAGGTATTTGTGGATGGATCTTTCAGTGTTGACCTCACCAAGACTTTGTGGTCTAGCTGGGGGTTAGCTCTGTGTATTGTCTTTTGAGAGAAAATTTAGACCATCTTTCAGTTTCTTGCTTCAAGGCATAGAAAACCACCCATCCTATGTTGGTTACTCCTCCTACTAGTTTCTCTGCCTTAAAGTTTCTTCTGATAAACTTTGTACCATTTTGAGGATGTATTGGGATAACAGCTGGAGAGTAATGGCACAAATCATAAAAAGAAAAATTAGATCATCTTTCTTTGGCAAAGGTCATCTTTGAAAAGTAATGCATTATGAATGCATTTTCCTCAAATACAGGTAACTTAATGTCTGCTTTTTTTATGTTTGGCAACTATGTGCTAGTTAATTAATGCTGCACATCTCATAGTTACTCTTTTTCTCAAGCCAGGCACACTTGCATATACCCTAGCGCATAAAGGCAAACAACTTAATTAACTTGCTCTCCCTCCGTAATTATCTTGAATTTACTATTTATAATGCCCAATAGTTTATACTACAATCATATATTAAAATCTGCATGAAAGAGACAACAGAAAAAACTAAAAGAAGCCCAACTGAATGGGAAAAAAAATTTTGCCCTCCACAAGAGTGATAGGGTTTAATAATGAAGATCCACAAGGAACACACACTACTAAACAAAAACAAAACAAGAAGCCCAAAAAATGGGGAGAACTAGAAAGACACTTCTCCAAAGAGGAAATACAAATCACCATCAGGCACATGAAAAATTGCTCAATGTCACTAGCAGTCAGGAAAATGCAAATCAAAACCACAATGAGATACCATCTTACACCAATAAGAATGGCCCACATCCAAAAAACGGGCAACAAGTGCTGGCGAGGATGTGGAGAGAAGGGAACACTCTTACACTGCTGGTTGGAATGTAAACTGGTCCAGCCACTATGGAAAGCTGTGTGGAGGGTCCTCAAATTAATGAAAATGGAACTACCATTTGACCCAGCAATTGCTCTCTTCGGAATCTATCCAAAGGAGATCTCAATGCTGTACAAAGGGACATCTGTGCTCAGATGTTTACTGCAGCAGCACTATTTATTATTGCAAGGACATGGAAGCAACTGAAATGTCCAAAAACAGATGATTGGATGAAAAAGATGTGGTATATATACACAATGGAATATTACTCATCAATTAAAAATGACAAATTTGATGATTTTGTGATAACATGGATGGACTTAGAAGAAATCATATTAGCAGAAACAAGTAAAAAAAAAATAAAAGACAAACCAAATGGTTTCACTATTATATGGGACATGGGAAAGATAAACAAAAAGCCATGAAGAAAAATCAAAACAAGCCAGCAACCAAATTAAAGTACACATTTCCGGGGGGGGGGGGGGGGGGGGGGGACAGGGTGGGAACAGTTGCGAGGGGGGTGAACCCCAGAGATCACAAAGATGTGAAATTTATATACACATACATTATTTAATATTAAAAATAATCTGTGTGAAATAAAGGTGATGGGCATTCTTGATGACCCTCATTTCTTTGCCTCCATAGGTGTTAATATCAAAAGTAGCCACTCCCATCACACTCCAGGGATATGTGCTTGAAATTACTATTAATTTCTGCAAGCCTTCAAGTTTTTCTCTTTCTTACTTCAATTTATGTTTGTATTTCTTTGAGCCTCTCCTTGTGCCAGGCACTAATCTCCAGTTGTGGACAGGGCAGATGTAACTGCTATCCTTGATAAGCTTTGAGTTTCTCTGGAGGCTATATCTGTAGTGTTAGTTTGCTAGAATTGCTGTAACAAAAGACCACGCACTGAGGTACTTAAATGACAGTTATTTTCTCCCTATTACGAGGCTGAGAAGATCAAGGGGTTAGGTCAGCTGTTTGGTTTATCCTCAGGCCTCTCTTCCTGACTTGTAGAAGACTGGGGATTCCCTGTATCCTTATGTGGCCTCCCCTCCATGCCTGTACATTCCTTGTGTCTCCTCTTCCAACAAGGACACCATACCTTACACTCTGATTTAACCTTCCTAAAAGTCTTATCACCAAATACAGGCACATTGGGGCTTAGGGTTTCAACATATGAGGGTGAATCTAGTGTATGACCCCATCCTTAGAGCATATGTGTTGAGTCAAGAACTGAGTAAGATGGGACTAGAAGTAAGAGCTGGTCAGGCAGTAGATGTAGGGATCTTAAAGTACATGTTTGAAAGTTTAGAGAACGTGTGACACAGTGTGGTAGATAATTAAGTATGAATGGATTTAGAAACAGCTTGGTTATTATTCAGACTTGAGTTTGAATGTATGTAAAAATGAACTGTAGTATATTATTGCATCAACTCTGTAGAGTCCAGTTATGCGGTCTTTATGTGAGGTGATATTTGAGAAGTGCTCAGTGTGAAAACAAGATGAAATGTAGTCAGGTTTTCCCTGTGGCAAGTCAATACCAGTTATAAAATTGTTAGCATGTGACCAAGGGGCATCCAGGGGGCTCCAAACGATTAAAGGGTACATATTCTGAAAGGAATTCAGCTATGTGTGCACAAAGGCAATGGAAGTATATTGTTTGTGTGAAAGATTTTTAATGAAATTTGTGTGCATAGAGAGAAAAGATAAGAATAAATATTCCTTTAAAAAACTCCAAAAATTACCCACAACCTTGTGGGCAAATGTCCAACCAGACAGTCCATCATATGACTCTGTTTATTTAACACAGTAGTGATCATCCTAATGTGTACGTTTTACCTTACTTTCCTGTAACATAAACTTTTATAAAAACTTTTTAGGTAGATCTTGTCCTAAACTGCCTGCCTGCATCTATCCAGGTTTCTCCTTTTCTCAGTAAACTTGTACATTCTTTATAAAATGAAAAGGAATAGAAAAGTCTATATATGAGTGAGAGAGAGTTTAACAATTCTTATTTTTAGGTATTTTCTTCCCCTTCCCCCTCCTCCCAACTAAGACAGCTGTGGCATACATCTTTCAGCAACTCTCCCTCAACACACACAGCACATAATTTTCAGATGATATCTCTAAATTAAATTATGAACTAAACTTATTTTAAAGGTTTTAGATGTATTTGATCAAATTGTAGTCAAAAAGGGTTGAGTCAGTATATTGATATATGTCCTTAATAGCACTATATGCTTTTGGGAGTGTCACGGACTGGTATAAGCAAAAGTAGCTACTCGATTTTTTTTTTTTTTAGCTACAATTCTTATGATGAGCATAGAGTGCAGACAGATGTTAGTTTAAAAGTTCATAAACCTGCCTGAAACCTATGTTATATAAACCAACATTTCATTTTTTTAAAAAAAGCACTGACTTAACTATCTGTGAGGTTGAATCTCTCATTTTGTGAAAAGTTTTTTCTTTCATGAATCAGCTTTCAATGTCCTTAGGCCAGTCTTTTCTTGGCTGTGGTCCAAAGAAAAAGTTTCATTTAACTTGCAGTGGTGAATCTGAAAGAGTGAGCCCCTGTTTCTATTTGACCAAAGAAATGTCTGCATTCAGGTCATGTTTACAATCATGTGAATGAGAAATTAAAACAATGAGGGTGAATGAATTTACACCTGACATTTATACCTAAGTGCAGTGTTTTTGCTGGGTGTCAGATGCTCACTGGCTGACCTCACAAAAGCATTCTGTTGATCCTGAGATAGTTCTGTAAGGGAGATTTGAGATCCTTTTTTTATATAAGAAAACTTATGAGGTTCAGACAAATTCAAAGTGAAATTTGAACCAAGTCTTTCAACATTCAGCTTCTAACACATTGAACCCGCCTTTTATGAAAAATTCAGTTTCTATGGTTTTATAAAACTGTATAATCCAGCTGTCTTGTGTTGGCGCCATGCACTGTATTATGAGAATCCTGCAGTAGAATATATACAGGTAAGCATAATTCCCCCAGTGAAAACAATCCTCAGGATCACTGTTGGTTGGTCAGGATGGACTGAAGACCTTAATGAGGTCCCATCTGTCTGTTGATAAGGAGACAAAGAAGTTAAATCATTAAAGTGTAGAAGTGGATTAATCCAGTGTTTTCCTGCATGCTTCAGTGGAATTAGAAAGAAGGATTTTTAAGACAGTCTGTTGTGTAGTTATGTTTCCCATTTCTTTCTATGTAAGAGCTGAAAGAGCAATCCATAGAGAAGGACTCAGAGAATGATCATTCAGAGAAACAGTGTAATTGGAGAGAGGACTCTCACTTTCTAAAGTTGAAATAGATGAATGCAGGAACAGATTGCTCCCCACAGCAGGACATGGTGGGTGCCACCTGGGACAGGTATAGACTGAGCGAGCCAGGAGGTCTGAGGCAGCACTGCAGAACAGGGACTCCCAGTGACAGTGTTGGTCTCCTTTCATGTTTGAAGGTGCGCATATATTTGCTCAGAATTAGTTTCTTCACCATCTCTCTCTGCCATATCATCACTGGTTAAGAGAGATGCTGTTCTCTTCAAAGAAATTTTGAATTCTGTCAACTCATACTAAGCAGCATATCCCTACAAATCCTAACAAAGTTTTGAATTGTGTATCTCTATAGAACTTCCTCTTGTGAAGGTTAATGTGATCAGAAGGAATGTGTGACAGGATTTCACTGTTGAGGGGTCGGAGACCGTCTGTTGTCCTTTACAGTACTGAAGTGGACAGTGCTTTGTGACTCCAAGAGCTTCTGATGCCTTAAGAGGAGAATCAAGCCTTTACTTTTTATTATGTAATTGTGATCAGAAATAGACTCTGGGACCTAATTCTAACTTTATCTGGATTAGCCTTTTTTTCTCTGGGAAGAATTTTGGATTTAAATCCTGTTGAAAGCAAAGTTAAGGGCCTGTTTGTACTCTTACTAGTGGCGAGATGCACCTTAAAGAGAAATTAACTTAAATTAACATTTAAGTTTAAAAAAATCATCACAAGGCACAGGTTTATTGTAGATTATTCTGAAACCCGCCCACTGAGTTAGGAAGCCTCAGTTCTCCCACTGCCTATGGTGTGGCCTTGGGTATGTCTTTTGGCTTCTCTTTGTTGTTCTCTTCTGCAAACAAAAGCTGAGATAATCAGATGAATCAGCCCTCAGTATCTTCTGAAGCTAAACATTTCAGCTCTAATGTTAAAGAGTCTGAAAGTTCTAAGTCCAGGCATAATGGCTACACATATTTTCACTGTTTCTTCTTGGTCTTAGTGATAGTATTTTGTAATTATGAGGCTCTGGTAGATGAGAAACCACACACATAGCTTAAAAGGGTTTCTCAACAAATAATCTGTGTGACTCAAACCAGAGGAAAGGGCTTATAAATTTGACAGGAAACATGTCACCCCACAAGCAGCTCATGAAAGGCTTCTGAACATTGTATTTCACAGGCTTGGGCAGGATCCCAAATTTGTTTTCAAGATAATATTTTCCCTCCAACTTAAAAATATCCTAGCTTCAGAAATAAGTACTGTCCACACTGCATATATTTCTGGCCCATTGACTCAGTCAATATTTCCTTATCACCTCCTGTGTGCTAGGTAGTATCTTGGCAGCAGGTCAGAGGAGTCATAGGAAAAAAACCCTGTAATCTTCTACCTTAAAAGCTGGGAGAGAAAGTGGTCATGGAAACACATGACAGAAGGATGTGTCAGGGTGTGAGAGCAGAACCACCAAGCACCATCAGGTATCATCGTTTGCAGGTGGCAGAAACCTTCATTGAAAGGTAAATAGAAATTTGCAGGCAGCAACTAGAGTTGGCATTCTAGGTACAGGACATGATAGAAAACCTGGGATGGGAAAGAGGCATGGAAGGTAATGTGAAAAGACTTTGTTATGTTAAGAAAGCCCACTCCACATGTACGTAGTAATAAGGAAGGGGGAGAGTGGTAGGAGGTGGATGGTAAGAAAAGCAGATATGTGATGATTCGAGAATATCAGAAAGAAAATGGTAAAGGCGGAAGTTGGGTAGGTGGGGTGCATCTGAGAGATGGGCATTTATGCAATTGAATGGTTATGTAAGGGTTGTATAAAGTTTGGGAGTCAAACAAGGATGTCACATGTAAAGGTGGGTTTTCTAACTTGTGGGAATTGTCTGGATCACCCAGGAGGGACTTCTGTGAAGGAGTATTGTTTGGATGTTCAAATGTGACATCTCTTGGTGACTTAGGAACTTCTGCCCTTTTGATCAAACTTTCAGAAGCAACAATTAGAAGCAAAAATTAAGATACAATAAACAGTGGAATGCTTAAACATATTAAATAAACTAAACACACACTTTCCATATGTCTATGACTTGATTAAAATTTTTTTAAATATGAAGCATTTTATATATATATATATATATATATATACTTAAAGTACTGATGAAGCATACTTTTTATTATAAATTCCACATGGACAGTTGGTCCTCAAAGAACATTTTCATTGATTTCATTCTGACTTTTTTGTCACCTAACCAAACTATGGTAGTAGTTGGCCAGAAGTGTAATCACCCTGTACGCCCAGCCTTTACCTCAGTCTGGAAGCATGGATCCTGTTTTCTCCGCACTCTCTCTGGAGCACAGGACTGCTGCAGCAGCTCTGCATTGCCAGCACCCTCTCCTGACCAGAGACCTTTCGGCAGTTGCTCTTGGCTTTGGCTCGTGTCCATTCCTCCATCCTCTACTGGTGCAGAATCTAGGCCTGTGAGAATGGAAAAGTCGTGTAATCCTAAAGGGGGGCTTGATCCTTGGAACCCCACTTGGGAACCCTTGTCTCAGACCTAGATTCCTCACCAGATCAAATTGATGGGGACCAGCGCATACCACCATACTCACTGTTGTGCTTGAGGACATTTATATTAGAATTTTTAAGAGACATAATTTTAAATGGCTTGCTTTTTAGCCCTCTCATTTCTCAACTTTATATGTGCTTGCCTTCCATGTTCCTGCATCAAGTACTTCTGTCTTGTTCTATTTTTTTAGTTCCTTCTGCTGATTCATTTTCCTCTGGTCTCCCTACTCTTGTTCTATGTTCTCTGGGTGTAATTCCTGGTTCTTGGAGCTCTTTCAGCAACAGATTCTTGACAACTAGACACAGTCTGAATCTTCACATCCATTTGTCTGCTGGATGACTCCACCAGGCAGGCACCCTTTGTGTCTCTATTTAGGAGAGCAAGGTCCCCTCTTGCTCTCTTTTGCAGGGTTACCTACTCTCCAAATTCAGGCTCTCACCATTTCTCACCTAAACTGCTTGTCTCTTCTCCTTGCCTTGACTCCCTGCCTCCAATTGGCCCTTCTGTCTAGTCTTCATTCTGTAGCGAGTTTATCCTTCCCACACCCAGGTGGATGTTGAAGCATCCCTTTTAACTGCTGGCACTTTCCATTGTCTGCAGGATATTGTCTAAACTCTTACATGATTGTCTCACTATAGCTAGTTTAAGTCATCTTCTGTTCCTTTTACTACTTCATAAACCAAACTAAATAAATACTACCAATTACACTCACACTGAAAGGTTTATAATTGTAAAGAAAGGCCAATCAAAGTTCAGATAATAGGAATGATTGTTTCTGAGTAAGTCTGTCAGCTTTTACTTATTTTAATTTTCATAACACAAATGACTATCTGTTGGCCCCAGATGCCTAGGTTTGGGATTCAGCTGTCATTGTGATCCTCCTCTGTATGCTTGTCACATAATGTGGGGGTGCTGTATATGTTAACAGCTATATCTAGCTCTTTACAGATCTCTCAAGGACATGGGGACCAAGTTTACTTCAGAAATCTCTTGTTCTCTGAGATGGAAAAATGAGACAAACTTCGTTTTAAGGGAATTTCTGTATAAATGATGTGCCTCCTGAGCGGAGTGGAATTAGACATGCAGTGGCATTGTGAGGTCTGGTACACATTTGTTTGCTCCCCCTGGACAAGGGAGAGTTGTACTGGAAATTTACCCTTCCTGTCCTTCAGCTGGTTTGTCCCAGAGCCAGACCTGTCTGAAAAGTGAAATGGAATACTTTCTCTCTTCTCAAGTTGTCAGTTGTAGCTGTCAGGAATTTGTTACTGTCTGCTAAAAACCTTTTAGCATGAAAGCATGCTAAAGTCAGTGCGTGTGTGAGCATGTCATGTGGGAAGTTAGGTTATTATGGGGATGCAGAGGACTAAAAACTAGATTATTTGTATGTAAATGGAGAAAAAAAGAGAACAGAATTAAAAAGGAAAATCTTTAAAAATATATAACCACTGTGAATCTGCCTGCCCTCCCCTTGGCTCGTTTGCCCACCTGCACTTCACTTCTTATATACCATGAGGTAGCTACATTATAAACTCTGTGGATGTGAAGTATTAAACCATCTTCTGTCCTTCTTCAGTCTTCTTAGCTCCCAGCCCCCAAGTCATACTTCTAATGGGTACTCAGAAGTCACTGGCTTTAGAGTGTTTCTCTACTCTTAGCATAGCTCTTGAGGTGGTGGAATGTGATTAAAATCACTCCCCTGTCTTGGTGCACAGACTGTGCTATCCCTCACCTACATCTCTCCCCAAGGAAAACTCTAAGGTGAATGTTGACTTTGCGTTGTTCTTAGAAGGATTTTTTAAAAAATTCTCTCAGGCTTTTCTGGCTCTGAACTGTGGGACCCTTTTCCCCCTATCCTGGGCTGTTCTCTGTAACCTCCCTTCATGCAGCTACTTGGTTTACTAGAAAGTTTCATTATCCTTTGACTTGGACCTTAGAGACTAGGTGTTCCTAGTCTCCACTGGAAGGTGGAGGATGGAAAGACAGTAGTGCTTTCTCTGGCTGCTTGCCTTCAGAAGGAATAGAAACTTGTTAGATCATTGTTATATATCGCAGTATTATAAGGTATTAGACTTTTGGGAACTGAGACTCAAAAAGGTTAATAACTTTCCTTAAGTCAGTGACTAGTTAAATGGCAGTGTTCTGGAGTTTGTGCTTTTCCCTACTTGGATTTCCTAGGGGAGAAGGAAGCTCTCTTAAAAGTGTATCATGACTTCATTTAATACAAGCTTCAAGGTTCCATCTGTTAAATAAATGTAGTCAGTTTTTCTCAGGTGCTGAATTCTGGTAAGCAAGCCGATCTTAACCTCTCATATCATTTAAGCAGAGCAAAGAAAAAACAGACTAATGTTAATCATGGGAGCCCGTTAACAATGATGCATAGCTTGTCATAACACATTATAATGTTACAGCAAATACATGTAACTCATGGAACATTCTCAGGGGGCTTTTAACTCCCTTTAAATTCACACGCCAAGCTTCCAGCAAGGTTGAGCTGTGTTCTGTAAGGCTGCCACACCACTTTGGACAAAGCCAGCGTTATTAAGAATGTCTCTGAACCCCCCCTGCACTGTACTGTGCCTCCCGGCTTAAAAGTGTGTTTGGTTTTGTCAGCACCTGGAAGTGGGAAGATTTGAGGAGAAATCTTGGGGGGGTTAAGGGGGGGATAAGCTTTCTGGAGAGTTGGAGTCTCCGTTGCCATGGGAACCACACTGCTGCCTCATTTTATTAATGGAGGCTCCGTGAATTTCCGGATTTGCTCGTGCTCTGTCCCTCCTGTAAATTCATTCTGGAGAAATGCAACTTGACTTTAAAGATATGTCACTGTCATTTCTCAGGTATTCTCTTCTGGGTCCTTATGAGTGCCAGAAAATTGTCTGTGTGCAATTTCAGAACCACTGATTTTTATCTGGCAAGCGGGTATGGAGGCCGTTTCCTTCCTTTCATGTTTAAATCGTGTTTATGCCTGTCTGCTGTGTTCAATAAGTGAAGTTTTTATTGCGCCGCCTTGGAGTTATATGGGTTTAAAACAGAAGAAGAGGGAATGGAAAAATTAAGTGATCAAATACATTGAAAACCTTGATACTGACTGTGAGGGAGTTTTAAGTTTCTAAGTCTTTCTAAACTTTATCCAGAATGAATGGTTTGTTTCTTTCCATTCCAGTAAGACACTTTCAGAAAATGTTTCAGACAAATGTTCTTTAAGTCCAGTCTAATTTTACTCAACTAAGTCTCCCTTGCTGGGCATATTAACAGTATTGGAATTGTCTCCAGGAAAAAAAATAATATTTTTTCCCCAGCTAATTGTTTATCTGGAAGGATGCAAATGGTGGTTTTAAGCTTTTAAGTCATCCATCATGCCTGGCAGCCTCTATTGTCTCCTTGTTGAATTTGAGCCAAGTGAGACTTCAGAGGGAGATACATTAAACCTGACTTCACCAAATCTGTGTTCTGAGGAGTTTCCAGAATGTTCCCCTAGAGTAGGAGTTCAAAGGGCAGATAATGTAGGTAGAAATCCCCTCAGCATGTGAAATATCCTGGGTTTCCATTTTTTCGAGTCACTTTAAAGTAGGAAGTAACTCTTTGAAATAAAAGTGATGGGACTTGTTCCCTAGTTCTCCCAGTGTCTGTAAATCAGTTAGTTTTTAAATGCATTTTTTGCATGTAATAAAATACTGTTTATAGTCAGCAACAAAGTAATTACAATGCAGCAAATGAAATTTAATATTGCTTTGTCGTGGTTTTTTGAATTTTAATTAAACCAGTCTTAGAGTAAATTATAAATGCGGCTGCTTTTGTTGTGACAAGTGGCATTGACAAAATATTAATCTAATGGATTGTTATTCACAGAAGCTAAATGCCTTCTCTAGTTTGCAGGCTTTTGAGTGTTTTTTGTTCTAATTTTCAATTTATGCTTTAGGAAATCGAGAGAAAAGAATGAAATTGTGAAACCACATGAAATCAGAACTCCATGTATGGAATATTCCATCCTTGATATCTTGCCAGACACAATTGCACAGCTCTCATTTATGGCACTGAAAACTTTTTTTTTTCCCTCACCACATGTCTCTCTGGTCACTTTTTTGGTATCATTAAAACTGGAACTGGGATAAATAATTATTGATTACAAAGCCTAATATTAAAGAAATAATCAACCTGTGTTCTTATTAGATCATTTCCCTTTTATTTTACTTTGTAAATTACCTGTGGTGTTATTTAAAAATGGCATTTTGTTGGTTGCATACCCCTTTTAATAGTTAAATTAGCTGAGTTCTTACAAATTATTTTAACTTGACTTTACATAATTACTTGTTAAAATTTTTTTTAGTATCTGTTCAGAAACCAGTTTTCTATGTTTCACTCCATTATAGTATAAACGTTTCCTATCTTTTAACATTCAAATGTTTAAAGTGAATATCAGGAATTTCATTCCAAAGTCTTTGCATCAGATCTGCAATAGTTTTTAATGAGTTTCAGTCCAAGGATAAAATCCTTACATTTTGTTTATCCCTTTACTCTTCAAAGCTGACCTAGAATCCAAAGGTTAGAGTGAAATCAATTTCACCCCAGAGCTTTTTCTTTCTCTGTGTTAAAATTCCTATTTGAAAAGTGGAGCCAATTACTTGTGTGTGTGTGTGTGTGTGTGTGTGTGTGTGTGTGTTTGCCTGCCTGCCTGCCTGCCTGCGTGCGTGTTTGCGTGTGTGTTGGGTGGGTGAGGTGTAAAATTACATTATTGCATCAGTTTCCAAGTGGGATTGTTGCCTGTATGTTTTATCCAGGGATTAAATTCTTGCCTCTTCCACCACCACACCATCATCATCATCAGACTGTGTATGTTGGAGGGAGGAGGGCAGATGGGGGTGAAGAGGGGAAGACGACAAGGGTGGAGAAAGTGTGAGACATTTGATTGGAGACATCCAAATGTGACAGCAGAATAATCTCTACAACAATATGGCAGTGGAGCATTTGCTGACTTCAGAGTGCCAGATCAACCTCAATATTTTTTCAGGGATGCTAAACCTCTTGTAACTGCTAAATTGGATTTGTCACTGAATGAAGTATCAGCTGCTGTTGGACAAGGCCATAAAAGCCAGCCGGCTGGCTCTTTGTAGGCAGGGCTTACCCAACGATTGATATGTTTTAGCACTTTTGGGATTATTGTGATTAAGAGGAAACTATTCTGAATGAGAGAGAAAAGGGGGTAAGGATACAGAGCCCACAGCTGGTGAGCAGCATGTATTTTGCTGCTGAGGAAGTCACCATTATGGCTTTCTCTGGGTTTCTGCCCTAATTGACGGGTATGAAATCTTTATATGAGGAAGCAGTGTCCTTATTTTCTTCAGTTTCAACTGTCTCTGCAGAGCAGTAGGCATTTGGAATGTCATGGACCTGAGAATGTTTTTCCAGCACACATGTGCCCACTAATCTACACAGTAGTAAATGTGTTAGTCTACACATGCATTAATTGAGTTAACATGTAGGGATTCAGTCATAACAAGAGTGTCCTCTTTTATTTCCCAGCTCTTAAGCTCTGTGACATGCATTAAAAATACACCTCACTGTAGTTTGTGTCCAAGTTGCTTGGATGTGTGGCTAAACAGAAAGTACTCAGCCAGTGGATTTGTGAACGAGTTGTCTGTTTGCAGGCATCTTACAGGAAACTTACTGACATTTTACGGCAGGTTTGTTCTCAGGGACCACCTGCTCTTGGGAGTGGTAGAGCTTTGCCTGATTCTTGAGCTGGGCAAAGCAGTCCCCTCCAAGAGGTAGCTTGTTGGATCTACTGGACTTTGCAGCTGCCCACTGCTTGCAAATGCACATGGAATCAGTTCCCTCTCTAACCGTCCCAGGAGGCTATGCCCAGTTCATGCTCAAGAGTTTGCTCAGCATACCGCACAGGAAAGAGGCTGGCCTGCCAGGTCCTGTGGAGTGTCTTTCCAAGCCTGTGAAAAGCAAGACTCATCCAGCAGCAGAGCATGCTTACAGCTGGCCCTTTGCTAGCTTTGATCTGCGAATCAGGCCGCACCATGAATGCCCTTATTGTCATGTTATGTGTACACAGTGTGTGAATTATTGAAAATAGGGAGGCCTGAGCCTCATCTGGTAGAGATTACAGTGCAGGCATGCTGGGCGAAGGTCTGTAATTGAAAATCCCCAGATGCTGTTTACTTGGCCTCTGTCACATGACCTGCTGCAGGAAGATTGCCTGAACAAAATGTTGCCTCCATGGAGAGTGGAGCCCCATCCCCCACCCCCAGAGCCTCCACAGGCTCAGTCTGTACACAGCTTAAACACCTGCCCAAAGGATTTTTAAAGGCTTAAAATAGATTCACTCATAGCATTTAAATAGAGGGCATCTTGCTTGTTGGTTTAAACTGCTTAAGCGGTTGTTGACTTGTGGAACCTTCTATCCACACAAGGGTTTGCTAGATAATTTCATTCTGAGATATCTTTGCAAAGCAACCTTCAGGGCAGGAGCCACATAAGGATAAGGATAAGTAGTTTGGGCTCTGCCTTTTCTTAAAGAAATCAGATATGTGTGTGTGTGTGTGTGTGTGTGTGTGTGTGGTGTGAAGTGAATGAGCTTGCAGATGAGGCCCCATTAATATGTATGTATTGCTTTCCTTTAAAAAAAAAAAAAACTCCCTATACTATGTTCCTGAGGCCTAATTCATCTGTATTCTCATCTTTACCGTATTCTCTTACTGAATAAGTTGACATGTTTCTTGTGAAAATTTATTTTTCTCAATTTAAGTGCTGTACTATATGTCTTTCATGTAGGTGGTAGATTGAGGCGGGATGCTGAGTCTAAAATTCATGAAAATTGAAGAAGATCCTAAGAATTACAAACAGCAGAT
The DNA here is from genome assembly GCA_004024945.1 of Uropsilus gracilis. NCBI lineage: Eukaryota > Metazoa > Chordata > Mammalia > Eulipotyphla > Talpidae > Uropsilus > Uropsilus gracilis. The sequence goes on from PVHY01004292.1 coordinate 31,961, forward strand.
TGAGCTAATTTTGAAGAAGGGATTTTTTTTTTTTGGTTCTTCCCATGAGGGAACAGAATACTCATTCACCATCCTTTATTGCCTCATGATATTGCAGTTTTGATGATGCCGCCACTTTCATTTCTCAGCACTTAGGAATGAGAAAGTTCATGGGCATTCCAGCATTCCATGTGCATCCATCTAGACGATGAGTTCCTCGAAGGCAGGAACCTTGTTGTATTTTTCTTTATAACCCAGTGCCTGTCCGCAAACACATTGCCCTTTCTGTTCTCTGTGCTTCCTCTACCTCCCTCAATTCCTGCCTCTGCAGAGAAAACAGTGCCATGATGTCAGTTCAGAAAAATATCTTTCTTTTAAGATGGGATTAAAATCAGCACTACTGCTATCATTAAGTAGCACATTCTCAAGATAGTGCCAGGAATTGGGGCTTGGGGGGGGGGGGCAGCTGTGGGAGTAGGATGTGGGTCCTGCCTTTAAGAAGTTCACAATTCATCAAAGAGCAAACACTCCCATAGGAAGCACATGACCTGGTAAGCAATGTGTAAAGATCTGTAGAAAGTACAGTGGGCTAAAGGAGAAAGCACAGAAATGTAGGGAATTGGGAGCACCTTTTGAACCTGGTCATGGTAGCTGGGATATGAGCATTCAGCTCACCTGGGTGAGACCTTGAGGACAGAGAGGGGCCAGGAGCAGGTTGTTCACACAAAGGGAATGACACCCAGCATGGTTAAGAACATGTTGAGAACACACAGGAAAGGGGGGCAAAATAAGTGAGTTTGTACCAGTAACATTTTAATTTTTTACATGGAGAATATGCTGTCTATTACCTGGGTAATGATAAAGCTAAAAGAAAACGGGTTGACTCTTGAAAATATAAAACTCATCAGAAAGAGTCAACCTGTTTGATTTGTACCATCTAAAATAGAAAGTTCAGAGACCACCGCTTTTTTCTTGAGAACTGGCCTGAACCTTGCTGCCATTGGTTACCCTTGCTTTCCAGCGCAGTGGTATTGGTCGGAGCAGTTGGGTAAATGAAGTTAGGGTTGCCAACATCAGAGGAGACATCTCTGAGATTTTATATCAGACTATTCTGCCATGTATTTTCTCTGACCCTCCAGTATTCTGTTCTTTTTTAACCATTATATAACTTTTTGCCTCATTTCTCCTCTGAAACTAAAAGCTCCTTGAGGGCAGAGAATATTATTTCAGTGTGTATCTCCTGTCGTAAATAAAGTGATGCCTTTTCCATGGGAATGTTCCGCAGATATTATTGAATGTGGCAGGGTGGGGAGGGGGGTCACAGATTATGAAGCCCTAGAATGCATGAAGTGGAGTCTGGTTGAATCTTGCTTTCTAGATTGTGAATGGAGAACTTTTAAAATATTGTATGTGCAGTTCCGTCCGCTTCATAATTAGGTTTGTCCTCTTCTAGTTCTCATTTAGCACTTAGTAATGCCTTGTGAGAAGGTAAACTACTTACAGAGGCTGTTTTCAGAGCAGTAGGTCTTAAAGGTAAGACCAACTTAGAACACAAAGCTGGGTTCAAATCCAGCTTCATTAACGTCATTAACTAGTTGTAACTTGGGCATGTTTCTTAACTTCTTTGAACCTTAGGCTCAGCATTGATTGAGTGTAAATCAAGTGATGTGAGGGTTAATTATGCAGGTATGTGAGCTGGAGCTTTGGTGCTGCCATGTGGAGGGTATTTAGCACATGTTATTGGTCAGCTTTTTACCACTTCACTTTGTCTGTACCTCCCACATAGTATCTTTCTACTTGGCTCAGCCCCCAAATTTCAGTTTTTTCAGTTTGATTGTATTTTTTGAAGTGCTACACGTTACAATCATGGTTTCTTTATTATCTTTAGAAGAATTGCTAAATGCTTAGACACTTAGATTTCTCTTATGCATACTTCCTATACAGTGGACAGTTTGGCATGTCATTTTGATTTAATGCTTGTGTAACTCACCTAAATATAGCTGTAGCCATAATAGTTACACAGTTGATGCTTCATTCTTCTAGTGATAGTTGTGTTTTTACACTAAGAACTAATTCTGGAAATCCTGCTGTTTAATGCAGTGCTTTTAGTCTATTCATAGAGATAATTTTATAGTCTACCACAAATTATAAGAATTTTGGCCACACGTAGCCCTTGGCGAGTATCTATTCCTGTTATTTTATTCAATGAGAATGTATTCTAAATTAAAAGATCATTGTATCAAGTAAGTAGCTTGCTCTCTTCTCTCTTAATGTTAAGATAGTCCAGGGAAGTGTTCCTTTTATTTGGAAACAACTTTGATGGCCATATCATTTGGAAAATTTCAAGTGATGCAAAGATTTTGAGAACATTTTCCATGTAACATGAAAAGATTTTTGACTTCAGTAACATTGAAAGTAGATGCCATTGGGTCTGCAGTGTTCTAAGCAGAGCACATTTAAACTCCCACCCAGACCCTGTGTATCTTTTCTAACAATGAAAGCATGTAAACCTTGGGCAGTGACATTGCGTGATAGCGTAGGACTGCCTGGCATCTCTTGGGAAGGCCAGAACTCCATTTGTTGCTCTGCAGGGAAGGTGCTTTTCCCCCACTTTGACAGGCAAGAAAACAGGGGCTTAGAAAAGGTAAGCAGGTTGCCTATGTTCACAGAGTTAATAGGTGTAAGACCAACTTCCCTGGGAAGATCTAAACAATCCTACATCCAAGATTAAGGCTGGAAGAGGGAAAGGAAGGAAGGAAAGACAAGTCTGTAGCATTGCCACCACTCAAGATTCTCCGCTAAAACCCAGCAGTTTTTCACACGTTAAATGTGTGGATTTCACACTTCTCTAAGACCAAACAATTAATAAACAGAGTGTTCTTAGCAGAGTTTTTGATTAACACGACTCTTCTGGGCTAATGTTCAAGTTAGCTTTTTTTGGACCAGATCCATATTATTGTGACCTGTGGAGGTCAGAGGGAGCACCAAGGAAAAGATCATGTGCAGGCAGGTCACACTGTGCCAAGGTCAGAGAGCAAGTCAGAGGTCTGGTAAACTGTGCCCCCTCTGGACCCACAGATTTCAGGTGATATTGGCAGTACTGTTTAATTTATGTAATTATTTCTAGATAATTTCTGATTTTCTTCATCTAGAATAAAGAGCTTATTCATTACTTTATTGAGAACATTTCTTAAACACCTATTTAATAGGTGCCAGATCTAGGGTTAGAGATACTAGCTGAATTCTTTCCATGGAGCAGTCACTACTGCAAAAAAGGAAATGAATAGTCGCAACAGCACCCCAGAGCAAGGGCATGTGCTCAGCATAGGACAGAATGAGAAGGCAATGGCTGGCTCAGTGTAGATGGCTCTCAGAACACTGCAGGGGAGGGAATACTTCAGTTGGGACATACAGGGATGAATCGGAGTTTGCAGGCCAACAGGAAGGGAAAGAACATTTAAGAACAGATGGTGGTACAAAGGTGTAGAGCTGTGGGAAAGTGTATCAGTGACTTGGAGAACTCCATGAAGCTCCTTGTTCTAGAATAGAGGAGCTCTCAACAGGAATGGGCTGCATGACTTAGCTACCAAACTAAGAAGATGTGCTTTTCTAGCAGTAGACAGGGACCTATTGATGTAGAAAAGCAACCTAATCAAATGTGAATGTCCACAAGATGAACCTGAGAAACTACCAAAATTAGATGCTCTGTCTATTGAGATTGCCATTGAAAGCAAATGAGCTTATTAGGTTCCATTATACTCCGTACATTCATGTGACACAGATCCTACCTTGACATGACAGTCTGTCATGTAAGGATATTGTACACAGAAACTAAGAATGTGAGCCGTGCTCCCACACACATGGACGTGCCAGGGACCCAGGGTAGAATGGTGAATCAAACCATCATGCCCCGTTTATTTCTATTTATTTTTTAACTCACAGTATCTTTTGTTTCAGTTTGCTTTGCTGTATTTTAGTTTTTCCCACCTACTGCTCTGTGAGGTCCTCTGGTACCTGGCTCCCTATTGCAACACATGTTCCATATCTGATGCATGCCACACACACGTTTCAGGTGGGGTTTCATGGAGAGACAGTCTGGATGGGGCAAGTCTTGGATTAGTGGTTTTGTACACCTGTTGTAACAGTGAGCCAAACCTTAGTATGGCAGGATGGCTCTGGGAAGTAGAAGCCCAGTGAGCTTTGTGATGGTTGTAGTATGAATGAAGAAGGTAGTATGTGGTATCAGCCATGAAAAAAAAGGAGTTAGAGCCAGATGGTGGGGCAGTACTGAATACCACACGCAGGCAGTTTGACCTTTGCACTGTTGGCAGGAGGGAACTGAAGGTCTTGAAGCAGCAGAATGACAGTCAGGGCTGCCACCATTTTAGGTAGTTGCTCATAAGACAGATTTCTAGGAAGAGGAACAACTGAACTGTTGAAGGTAGTTAAATCGAATGATTTTTAAAAGATGATTGTATTTGGCATCTTTTTTTTTTTTCTTCACAGAGAGTAAGCCATTAGGAAAGCTTCTTATTTATTTTCCTTCTAGAAATAATTGTAACAGATGGAACTTCTAGCCTACATTGAGGGATTGTGTCAATTTACAGCATTATACATTGTATGGAGTAGTTTCTTTTTGAACTGTGTAGTCTGATGCAAATGTGTATTTGGTGCACTGTCCTACTGAGATGAAGGGGAACATGGTGTTTTATGGGCCCTTCACTTGATAATGTTATCAGGGGCCGTTGACTGATAGGGACTCTGGGAAGGTGAGGCCTGAGTTGTTGCCAGCTATTTTTGAAGGGATGCAAGGAATAAGTTATAACTAATTAGGGCCTCAGCACAGCCTTCCTCTGTTTATCCTCTCAGCTAAAACTGTTCCTTACCAGACCCTGGGTGATTGCAGACAGGTTATTTCAGGGACTGCCACTTCACCTCTTGAAGGCCATCAGTCCGTATCATAACCCTTTAGTTCAGGAACACACAGTACCAGTTTGCAACAATACAGAACAGGCTGCCTGGCCCTTTCTGGTGATTTTCCACATTGGTGCTGATTTTTGGTCAATGATTTATATTGGGGATTAACTGAGACACTGGTGTCTCAACTTCCTCATTGGCACTGATCTGGGACTGGTTCAACTCTTTTTTTCAAACTCATACTCCAGTCTTAATCTTTTACCCTTCTCCCACTCTGGCTCTCTATTCCTCTCATTCAGTCATTCACTCCATCAGCATGTATTCGTTGAGGACTTACTCTAAGTTTGGGATTGAGAGTACAGGGAGAGCAAAACCCATTTTATTGTCTATGCTCCTGGTGCTGGGGAGGCAGGCACTCCTTAGGTTAGCAGTCATATAAGTGGAACGTGGCAACCGTGCCATGTCTCGTGACTGAGAGCATGGAGGATAAGCGATGTGTTTACATTCTCTTGAGTCAGAGTCCTTCATAGGTATAGCTCCTTGAAGGCAGAGTTGGCATCTTCGTACCCCCATAATCTTAGTACATCACCTGTGCCCTGTAGATACTGGCTAGCTTTGGTGGACCTTCTCTGTTCATTCCTAGGGTTGCTGGTACCATGGCAGCAGTGTGGCAGAAATGATTAATAATTCTTCATAGGTCAGTTAATGAAGACTCTCTACTGCCTCCAAAGATAGAAACTCCCAGACCTTCTGGAGGACAAAGTCATTAAATACTTCATTCTGCAGACCTCTCCTTAACAAGTGACACTAGATTCCTGTGTGGTCTGTACTTTATGCTTCTGGTTGTTGACTTTCATATCTGAAGGGTATTTTTTTTCCCCTTTAGATGAATCTAGCTGATTGAAAAGGCTCTGTAGCTAGAAAGTATTTTAACACCATCTTGTAGAATTTTGACTCTTGGTAATTATTTGTGCTTGTTAAACTGTTCTTTCTGTGTTGCGTGGCTAACACTGGTACACAGTGTTGCACTGTGATGGTGTCACATTGTAGACAATATCTTCCTTTGCTGCTTCCCATTATTAGGTCATCTTTTTCTTTTCTCATGTTATGTTGGTAACTGTTATGAAGCTGGACTGGAGGCCATAGAGATCCCTTTTCTGCTCCACATGTATTGGCTCTATCTAGAAAGGGGAGTCCAGAGAGAAGATGAATGCCGTTGGTCCTTGTTCTTGTAATTCTATGATCTGGTTGGCGCCATGTCATGTCAGAAGGGCAGAATACAATACAACCAAGAGGATCAGGTCAAGGTTGTGAGTTTTTAGGAAAAGGGAAGACCTCCTGTAGCTGGAAGCCTTGTGGTAGGATGAGGCATTTGAATGTGGGTAAAATCCAGATGTTCAGAAGTGGACAATGGAGCATACAGGTACAGAGCCTAAGAGGTTAATCGGAATCTACTAATAGTCCAGTAGTACTGTTTGGCTGTTAGGGTCTGTGAGGTGTATGGAAGAGCCTGTGACCGTAGCCAAAGCCTTGGGACCTGTTTGGTACAACTTTGGTTAAACTCTTTCTGAATTCCATTATTTTAAGGAGGAAAGGATGTGGAGAATCTTCATATCCCTCCCAGGATGGGGAGGGTCAGCAGAGTTAGAAGCCCTTTTTCCAGGTCCTGGGGCAATTCAGGCCTGGCTTTAAGCCTCAGGATTGGCTGCAGTATTCTGTTTGTTAATTCTTTCTTTGTGGCTCCCTGACTCCATTCAATTACCAAGCTCTCCATGTTGAAGCTGAGTGTCTCTGGGCTACAATTTCTAGCCACAGACCCTGCATTTGCTGTGCCTCGAACATGACCTTGAGGCCACATCCCATTATAGCCAGAGCCCACAACTGAGTTAACCAGTTCTTTGTCTGGGGTAAGGCAAGCGAGGTGCAAACTCCATCCCTTCCTGCCAGAATTTCTATCTGTTTCAGCAGGAAATTTAAACTGCAATCTGGAGTACAAGTGAAGCCAAGAATGGGCTCACTTTCAACTGTGTTATGTTATTTAAAAGAGAAGAAAAATAAAACAAAAATGAGATGCCGTGCCTGGTGAGAATCACAGGATTGAAACTCCAGGTTAGACTGTTTGTTTTTGCTGCTGCTTGTTGTCTGTAGAAAAAGCCAGAGCAACCACAGCTGCAGATGCTGTGACTTAACAAGTTGCAAGTTGTGTATTTCTAAAGGAAGTTTCACATATACTATCGCTACAGAGAAGCTATATAGTAAGAGGCTACTTAGTGGTGATGTGTGGCATAACCATGCAGCTTTATAAGGAGTAACAGTAGTTGCAGAGCAGAGTCTTGATTGCTGTGAATGCTATGCTATGAATGAACAACCTGGAAATTTCTGAGCTTGGAAAGAGTGTATTGCTTCAGATGGTTTGCGGGTCAGCGGGTGTGGGTTTTCAGAGTCCCAGTTTTCTGCTTATGCAGTATTTAAAGAAATGTCGCTTCCTGTGTCATGAACGGTGATCAGTGGCCCTCCATTTTGCTGTCACAGAGGAGAGGGTCCCACCTGACTTCAGGATTAGTACAGGGATGTCATGTTTAATTGGCACTATCAAAAGTGCTTTTATTAAGTAATGTTTACTGAATCAGGCAAACTCACGCACATAGGTGTGTGTGTTTACGTTGGAAGAGGGCACTAGAAAAGTTAGCAATAACTCCAACATTCTCATCATGGCTATAAAACAAGACTGTGTGTGGCCCACCAGGCCACTGCTTCCACTGCTTATCAGTGAGGTGCTGCTCAATTCCCAGTGCTTGGTGAGGTAACTGTGCACCGTGACACCACAGTTCAGATCCAGATAGGCAACATTGCGAAAATATAGGTAGGGATAGAGTAATCCTATCAGGGTATCTGACAAGAATTCATTCAGAGCTCATTGATGTCTCCAAAGTATAAATAACTCCAAACAGCCAGAAAGAGATTCTGAAATCATTTGAAATGACATGCTAGTTTCCCTAATGATAGGTAAGCATATTTTAATTGTGGGAAGATCTGGAATTGAAACTAGAATATTTCAAGAGAATCAAAGGCATGTGATTTCTACTTAAAATTTTATAAATATTTGAAATTTCAAGTAATTAAAATAATCTGGCCCATGCAACAGGTTAGCATGTATCCCAAATTAAGTTGCAGTAAAGATTTAGATTTGATTTTGCGGAGGGTTGAAGTCTTACTAGATTTGTAAGCAGTAGTTTAGCATTTAAAATAATTGAATAGGTTTTGTAGAGCTATTTGAGGGAAAATTCTAAAATTTAGAAAACTTAAATGCATTCTAAATTAAGTACATTGTTTTGAATGTTAATAGGAATTTAAGTGCTTTGTAACATGGATCAAACATTAATCCTATGACCCTTTGAAAGTGACTATAAAATAAAAAGATATATAAATTGAACTTGACACTAGATTCCTTTAAAAAATAAACAAATGAAACATTTTAAAATGCAGGTAAGCTTGAATAAAGCTTTCTGTGCACGAAACTATCCTGAAGTCATTTGAAAACTCAAATGAAATAACATTGTGTTTAGGTCACAGTAGATGATTAATGTTAGTTGACTTTGAATTTAAAATTTAAATCTGCAATATTTCTTATAGTGTGGGAAGAAGAGACAGGAACCTCAAGTTCATTATTCTTTACTACTTGCAACATGGCAGAAAGAATACTGACTTTTGAAAGGTGTTCTTGATCATATAAACAACAGGGTGTGTGTGTGTATATTTATATTTATATATATGATGAGCTTTCAATGAAATGACTAACTCAATATTGAGTACATAGTAAATACTCATTGAGGACAAATTATAGAAGTAAATTGTAGTAATTTCATCAAAGTGTGAATTGAAACTTTTAACTCCAAAGGAGGGGCGTTTGCAGGACTATAGGATATGTAGTCAAACAGGCTGTTCTGGATATTGATCTCATCTGTCAGCCAAATGCAATAAGAAATTTAAAACTAGTTATGTGTCACACACTTAAATCAAGCTATTCTGTCTGCAGTCACAGAAAATCAGCAAGTGTGGGGGCCGCAGACATTTTTGCCATCTGGACAAGGTTCAAATGAAATTGCATGTAATACAGAGCCCTGGATTTATTTTGTTTTGGCCACTCAGACAGACCTGAGCAGGGTGCATAGTGAGGCCCAGAGCTGGAGGATGCTTGGCTTGTCTGCAGACGTTGTCATTTAGGTCTGGCTTCTGGTAATTAGGCACTCCTAGCTGGGCTCTGCTGTTAGCGAGTATTTGAGACAAATTGCAAAACCTGTACAACCATCTGAGAGATGGAAAAGTAGACCTGATGACACTACAGGGGATATTGGTAGTTCTCAAAAGTTTGAAAGGGAATGCTTAGAGAAGCAATCCTCAAAACTGAATTTAGAGGTTCTTTTCCTGTGGTTAATGGGTAAGTTCAGCCATAGAATCAGACTATGACAAGATTGTGGCAGGCTGGAGTGATAAGCTTCATTTAACAGGGTGGAATGCAATAGCAATAAAATATATGGATCTGAAAATCCCAACTATGCATGAAAGCACTGGGAATAAGAGGAAGGCTATGTCTGAGCCCATAGGAGCAATACCTAGAGGATTAAGGTGATATAAATCAGTCATTATATTGTGGTCCTCCAAAATAAACTGTAGTGTTAGGCTGCATCAACAGAGATGTAGAGGTAGTGTATTTAGGATAAGGGAGGTAGTACATTAACTACACTGGGGACCTGTGATATACTGGGGACCTGTGATAACTATAGTGATATACAGTTCTGGGCTACTGACTATGAAAGAAGAGACAAAGGACAGCCAAGGATGGAAGTGGGAGTGTTCCAGAGCTGGTAACAGATAATACGAACAGGGGAGGTATAGCTTGGGTACAGCTGCAGGCAGGAGAACCTGAAGGTTATAGCACTAATATCTGAGAGGCAGCCACGTTTATAAGAACCAGCTTTGTTCTTGTTAAGAGGAAGAAGAATCTGGAGGTGAAAGTTAGAGACCATCTCAAATAAGGAGGGGTTTTTAATTCTTAAATATGCCTTAAGATAGAATGAGATGTTTCCTTAATTCCCAGTGGTTTAGGCTTATAAGGACAAAGTGTTTTGGAGGTGGGACTGGATGACTCAGAGGTATTCTTGAGTCCCAAGAATACAATTCTTACAATTCTTTTGCCTTCCTTTGGTGACAGTATCCATCCTGTATAGTCCTAACAGGCAGGTGGTGGACAGAGCATCCTAAGCTGAGATAGGTATGTCTATAGAATTCTCAGACCAGATGTCTTACATGGAACACTTGGGTCTTGGTCCTTATGATGTTGCCAGTTTTTACTTGGCCAGGTAACACCTTGGGGACAGGACCCCCACTCTTGGCCTGGAGACTGGTTTTTGCATTTATTCCTTCACATGCTGAGTAGCATGGCGAGTGCTAGAGAGACTGGAGAACAAGACAAAGTTCTTGCCCTCTTCAAGTATGCGGTACATCTGAAAGTAAGACAGGATACAGCAGCCATACAACTAGCCATACCGTTGTGAAGATGACTACAGTGTGGCCCCATATCTTGGGTGAATGGGTTTTTTATCTCATGCACTGTATTAGTGATATATTTCTCCATTTAACTTTGGGAATATTCATTTCCATTTTATTATGTTCTTCAAATTAAAGTTATTGATTTGAGACTTCTCATTCTGGTGCAGTCAGGATAGGAGGTGTTTGTTTATGCTTTTAGTCATTTTCTTTCCCATAAAGAGTATGTAGTTTGGGAAAGAGGGATTTTTTTTTTAAGTGACATGTCTTATCTATAATTTGTGTCTACTTTTAGACACAAATCTGCTTTTATAATGTTTGCTTATCATTGTAAGGTGATTGCCCTTGTGTCACACACACAGTTCATACTCTTGAGTCTGATTCTAATGGAAACAAATGGGTAGGAACCTAGAGGAGAGGAACATATATATCCCCCACACAAATCCTTATATTTGTGGTTTTTACACCCACCACTGACCAAAGCTCTAAATTAAATGCCCTTTATCCTACTGTCTCGTTGGAAATATTTTGCAAATTTGCTGTTTCATTTTTCTGGCTTTAATAGACTTAACAGCTGCAACTTAAAGATGCTCGATTATGAATTCTATTCTTAGTTTTCAGAGACTCTTAAAAAAAGAAAAAGCAGCTCAGCTTAATCTAAGTTCTTCTTTTTTTTCAGGTAGGAATGAATTGATAGCCAGATACATCAAACTCAGGACAGGAAAGACACGGACCAGAAAACAGGTAAAATAACCTACATGGGAATTGTGCATGTCAGTGAATGGCCCACCGAGGCATTTTGGCTGCAGTGGCTGGCTGTGCTTTGGCTCCCAGGAGCCCCCAACTTGAGTTCCCTGTAAGGACGTCAGTGTTGCAGGTGTTTGAAATTGGCCCAGTCTCAATATTCATCATTTCAGTGACCCGTTATTATGTGGTCTCAGAGTTCTTTTTTATACACATATGGGAAAGTTTCACTTCTAAGGGCAGTGTATACACTGCTCTAACGCTGTATTTTAAAACTTGTCTTTCTTTCCCAAACTCTGCATCTGCAAACAGTACAAAAGCTACAGGTGCAAATACACTTGCAAGTCATGCAATTTTGAGATTTTGCATGCTATAAAATCCTGGAACAACTACACATTAGTCATCATTTCAATGAAAAAGTAATGCTAGCAGCCGTGAATATTGGCCTGAATATGATAATGATGTGCGTCCAGGGAACTGTTGCTCCTTAAGCTATGGCTTTTTGTCAGTAGCTGCTGTGACTGAAATGATGTTACCACTTACTACCTTTGGGCTGAGTAGCATCAGGATTCCTCTTTGCCCTTATTGGGCCTCTGGCTCTCCTTATTCTTTCTGATGCAAAATAGTCCAAGTCTCTGACCCAGTTCAGCATTGGACTAGACAAGCAATTATTAAACTTAAGTGTCAAACTGAAATCAGAAAAAAAAAAAAAAAAGAAAAAGAATGAGAGAAAAAGAAAGGAGCAGAAATCAAACCTCATGGATGAGTTAACAGAAAAAAATAATTTTTTTTAATACTGACTTTATGCTGATTGATCTGGCATGGATTTTAAAAACTATGATCACACCAAAAGCTCCACTGTGGTCTCATTAAACCCGAGCAGTAGATTCCTATTCTCTGCTCAGTGATGAGTTGTTTTCATGAGTGTTTATGACAGGGAGAGCTTTGCCCCAGCAGTGCTCCATGTGCCCCAGCCAGGAGTCTGCACAGAGGGAAGTGGCCTCCTGCCAGGCTCAGAGGCAAGGAACTGTCTGTTCGGTGGCTGTTCCCCCAACAGTGGCCCTCATCAAGTCAGAGAAATCACATAAGGACAAAAATTCAGGTGAAAACAAATAAAGGCAGGAGCTGGATGGAGGCGTGAAGAAGATGGGGGAGTTCCTGCTTTTCCCTACTTTCAGGAAAAAGAAAAGATCACAGAAACAAATTGGAGGGGGAACCCACCAGAATAATTAAAACTCAAAGACAAAGTTAAAGAAAAAAGATCTTTTATGACCATAAATCCTGTTTCTAGAGTTTCTGGAGTGTTAGAAGTTACAGCGTTGAAGGCTGAATCGCTGAACTTTTTACATGGGAGATACTAAATTTCTGAAACAGATCTAATTCCCAGCAAACTTAAGTGCTGGGCCTGGCTGTGTGCTGGTCCTGAGCTCTGGTCCCTTGGCCTTTGCTTGGGGGAAATCAGTAAATTTAACTGAGCCCTCCTGAAAGAGATGCAAATGTGTTTACCCAGTAGAATCATTGTGTTTGAGAAGCTGGGCTTGGCTTGGTTTCTGCACCCAGGCATCCTGGGGATGTTTGAGGCAGCAGTTGGTGATACCTCTCCAATGTGAATTTGTTGTTCAGCAAATCCTTGTGGTTTTTCAACCCAGATTTTTAACAGGATGGATGGATGGCTGTATTCACACTTTTCGCTTTGTAATAATATGCAAATCCACTTGGCGCCCAGTCAATACCCAAAAGAGTGGAAGGATTAATGATATTTATAAGGGGAAAAAAAATGCTCTGCTAACTGGGTCTTTCCATTTCTCTTTGAGATCTAATTTACATGTCAGTATTATTTTAACATTTGCTACAGAATCCAGAGCTCTTAATGAGATCAGAATACAACCGACAGCTTCAGCTTTTTGATTCCACAGAATGTGCTAATTTATGGATAATCTCTTCTAAATTGAGAAAAAAGGGATTTTCCCTCCTGATACTGAGATGCTATAAATATTTTCATTTACCTCTACCCCCACCTTTTAAATTTTATAAAGAAAACAACCCCACTCTCTCCCTCTCATCCCGTGCCCATGATTTCTCCCGGGTGACCGTGATTTCTCCCGGGTGAGACAACTAAGAGTAGCCTGAACTTTCCTCAGGAACCCAGTCACTGCAGCGGTGACCCAGTCTGAAAGCTTAGAGCTGCGCTGGGGGCTTGGTCTGGCTGGGACTGTATTCCTAACTGCAGAGCTTTGTTGAGATGCAAATAACCTCCCCCCAACCCCCACCCCTTCCCCAAACCCTCCCAAAGAGTAGCGATTTTATATTTGATTTCCTTTTTTTTGTTTTGTTTTGTTTTGTTTTGTTTCCCTTCATAAACCCGAACAATGTAGGTGTCTAGTCATATACAGGTCTTAGCAAGAAAGAAAGTTCGAGAAATTCAAGCCGCCATTAAGGTACGTCTGGCTTGCCCAGTTGCAGGGGGCTTTTCATCTCCATGGTTACAGGCTTTTCCTTTGTTTTCCTCCCTTCCCCTACCCTGCAGGTGTCTAGTCACATTCAGGTTCTTGCCAGAAGGAAATCTCGTGATTTTCATTCCAAGCTAAAGGTATGCGCTTTCCTGCTTTTTGGCTTGTGGTTGCTATGCATCTCACTTCCTGTTTTCCATGGTGACTGGTGAATGCCTGGTGCTGGGATTCTTGTAACCTAGTTTCCTCGCATGTGAGAGCTGTTTACATTTCTTTGTGTCTAATCTCTCTGTTTCTGTACTAGCCTCACATTAAGCTGGTTGTGTGTATGTGAGAGTGTGTGAGTGTGTTTATGCCTGTGTGTGTGTCCCTAATAACAATGCAAATGCAGCAGAGAGCTGGTCTTGATAACTTTTCAGCACAGACACATGATTTTTTATTAACCTTTAAGGATCCACTAAGCAGCCCTGAGATAGCTATGAGTGGGAAAAAATCCAGACTCACAAAATTAGTGTCAAAATTATTTAAACAGAATTGCTTCCAGAGTGATCATCATAAAATTACTTTAAAATATATTTGGAAAGTTACTTTAATTTGTATTTTTGAGGTATTTTCAAGAATGCTTATGAAAAAATGCACATTTTTCACAGAATTTTCCCACCTGTGTTTCCCAACACAGATTTTTCCACCAGATTTCTCTAACATTGCTTAATATTTGTTTCTTTTTAAAAATTTATTTAAAAAGAAATTTAAAGTGTGGCCTTTAACAACAAAAGGTGGATTTTAAGAGATTGGAACTTCTGCCCTTGAGTAAATCTGTGTTTTCAGTTCCATTTATACTTGAGTTTATCTTAAAAAAAATGTTTTAATATGCCTTATTTTCCAATAATTTAAAATAAGACTCTAGCAAAAATGAAGGCATGGATCATTTTTAAATGCAATTTCTTCCTATTTTCTCTCCTTTCAGAATTTGCAGTAAAGCACATACGACTTTCCCCCCATGAGGCCCTCATTTAGAAATGCAGAGGGGCTATAGTTTGCATGGAGGAGATATACTTTATAATCACAATGAATTGGTAGCCCATATTACTGCCTTTCCCACATGCCTTTTTTTTTTTTTGGTTGGTGTTTTGTTCTAATTTTCCCCATCCATTAAGGAAATTTCTGGTTTTCTTCAAAAGTATAAAGTGTGATTCCACAGCACGGACTGACTGGTGAACACTGGGACCCTTCCCAAAGTTGCCCAGCCTTTTTTTTTTTTTTTTTTTTTTTTAATGTAAACAAGGCTGTCTGTGGAGTGGGGATAGTGACAGGAAAGAGCATTTCAGGGGCCCTTTGCAGTGGGCAGCATGCTGGCTCGCTCGCACGTGTGGCTGATGGTGGCTGGCTTTTAGCTGCACTGGCTGAGCAGTTGGAAGACTAAGATAACTTCATAGATCCTGCTTTTTAACCAAAGGTGCAGTCCTCTCTATGTGGATGTAACTACCCCAGTGTTTGCTAAAATTCTGACTCTATTTCTAGTTTCTCTGAGCTAATGAATTAATGATGTACAAAGAGGTTGACAGGCATCAATTTTGTGTTTCCATCTGCAATGTTATGAACTGCTCATTTCTGCACTGTTGTGTAGTTCCCAGACTCAGCTGGGAGCACAGCCCTATACTGAAGCGCTCTAGGTCACAAGGGATCCCCAAGGAATGCAGGAAATATTCCTTCTTTCTTACTTGATGATTTTAAGAATCTTCTTCAGTGAAACATTTTGCCATCACATTGTACCTACACACATACACCACCCACGGTTTTATTTGGTTTATTTAAAAACAAAAAGATGACTATTTTCTCCCCCAGCCCCTCACCCCTGACCCACTCTCCTTTGGGGCAAGCAGGAAGAAGGAGGAAGAGGTAGAAACAGAGGCAGCAGCATTGCAACTGGCTCCACATTTCAACTTCGGGAACCATCTCTATCTTCCTGTTGTTCCTTTTCTTCCTACCACATGGTTCTTGGAAATAGTGAATCCTTGGTCCCCATCAGCTCATACCAATTGTGTGCTCTCAGCCCAGCACTCTTCACCAGGACAGTTACCTGCCAATCCCCTATCACAGAGCGAGCTCTACAAAATGGGGGTGTGGAAGTTGGGACACTGCTGGATAAGGGAGCAGAAGAGCAGAAACACCATGTGAAGGGGAGACCCAACGCTGAGTTGCGTGGAGAGCAATACTGCTGAGTTTGGGACAGGAAGGAATTGGTGTAGGAGAGCCTCTTCCATGTCTTCTCATTTACACTCACTCTGAAGTGTATTCCATATTTCAGACTTTAATGACTAATATTTAGAAAACCAGGGTTCCAGGAACTGAATTGATTGCCAAGAGTCACCCAACCTAGTAAGAAATGAAATCAGGGTTGCACTTGGGTCTTTGTGAATCCTATGGCACTTCTTAGATGGTCTCATCTAGTGCAGAGAGTTCCCCCACAGCATGCATTTTAGAAGATCTGTTGGCACTCATGTCCCCTGGAAATGGGCATGTAGGCCTTCTTACCAGTCTTTCACTTGGCACCCATACCTTAGAATCCAGGTAGATTTTAAACTTTGAGCTCTTGATCAGGGTGTGGAGTTCACTTGGGATGGACACTAGTGTGGTTATAAGCATTCAGGAGATGTGGTCCCAGCTGCTGAGCCACTCCTCTTGAGAGCATTAGGGCAACAGGAGAGAAAAAGACTGGTTGCTGCCCACCTGGAAGATGCTGCCGCTTACCCCCATGGGTATTTTATCCTGAAGATACTCCCTTTGACCTTCCTTAGCAGCCTTTACTGGCAAATGGGTCCAGATTTGTTGACCCTGCAGTTGAGGGTATCTTCCATTCCATCCAGACATCCTTGTTTACCTCCGGTGTTGACCAGCACTTTGGTAGGAGGCAGGGACAAGCATTTTACTCGGTGTATCTTCTTGGCATCAGAGCTTCTTGGCATCCCACACTGAGATAGACTTGCTACAGAAAGTTGAAGTCACTCTGTTAGACAATACGGGTAACTTCTGAATGATGGTGGGAAAGACAGGAAGGGCCAGACTTGCAAGAGAGGCTGTGCTTTTTGCCTGAGAGGTAGCGAGGCTTCTCAGAGGAGGTCTTAACCATCTCAGGACCTTCCCTGCAGGTACTACCTCAGTCAGGCCACCCTTTTCTTCACATGCTCAGAAATCAAGGGGCTGCTGCTGTCTGAGGTGCACAAAGGTGCTATCTGTGGTGCTCTGGTGAAAGGGAAGCCAAGTGTGCTTTTACCGCTCCTTCTTTGCAGTTTGAAAACTGGGTTACTCAGACCTGGGGCAACTGCTAGTGTAGTGTTCATGTGAGCCCCCTTGCTTATCAGCCACTCTCTACTTTTCAAGGGAGGCTATAGTAGAATCTTTAAGTTGGGGATTTCAGTCATTTTAAGCACCAAAACTCATGTTTTAGTTAGAAGTCTTATTTGAAACCTTCAGTACATAGACACATAAAAGCTGTTTTACCTGAAACTCACCCTCTCATTCTTTGCAATGGCCTCTCTGGCAATTCCATTGAATAGGTTTACAAAACCACGTTGCTTGAGGTGGAAGGAAAAGGAGACTGCCTCTCAGCTATCCCTCCTGGCCTTGACAGGGCAGCTAAAGTGTCCCATTGAAAACTTAACATTTTTCTAAGTTCTCTATCCTATTCTGCCTTATTCCTCTGAAGAAAACAGACTCAAGAATGAGCAGAATGAGCATGGTCATTCACCTCACAGTTATGGATGAGTCATCCAAACTACAAAAGCATGCTCTTGAAAATCGGTTAGAATAAGTTCCAAAGGTCAGTCTTATGCTTCTGCTAACAGCAGTAGTTCTCAAAGTGCTTGTGTGGGGCCCAGATCACCCCAAAATTTGTGGACTTTAATTTTTAAAAACATTTTTAGTGAAAATTTAAATTTTCCAACTTTAAACTTGGAAATAATTTAAATTTCCAAAATCAAATTTTTGAGGTGTGGAAATGATTATGTGATCCAGTCCAGGAAACACTGCTGAGAGCCCAGCATGTTCTAGGCTTGCTAATAGATGCCGGGCATGTGAAGTTGAATAAGGAAAGTCTCTCTTTGAGGAACACTAAACTTTTTTTGGTTATTTTTGGCCAGGTTTAGGAGAAATACGAGGTTTCCAGTAGATTGTTCCCAGCTAGGGGCCCTGCAGTAGACATTTAGCAGAGTTGTTCAGAGGCTGCCCAGTGAAAAAAGAATGATTAATTTTAAGTGTGGAGAAAGGTGACGTCAGGAGCGTGCATAGAGGAATGCAGTGAATTTCAAGAGATGGGGGTGATTGAAGAACCCCTTCTAGTTGGAGGCATGGAAGGGACTGAAGCAGCATAACAGGAAAGAATTCTGAGGAGGTCCCCAGTTCTTCTGGGGGCCAAGGGAAACACACAGCTGTCATCATCTGGATCTATGCTTTGGAGAGGTCTCTAGTAATTTTGGGAGGATAGTTGTCTGGGAGGGAGGCAACAATGGAGAAAAAGCGGCTAATCCAGGGGCTGCTTCAAGTGTCTGTGTGAGCAGCATGCAGGCCTAGCCAGGGGCTGACACACCCAGCTGCTCCGAGGTGCTCACGGGCCTTGTCATCATCCTTGGCTAGCTCCCTGTTCCATTCCTTTCTGATGGCTCTGCACTCTTTCTTCCTCATTAAATGTTAAAGAATGAATTAAGTTTAAAAGTTCTATCCTTATTAAGTCTTTAAAAAATGTATACCAAAACTTTTCAGAAAGGTTTTCAATCAATAGTAGCATTTAAAGCTGAGCTTATTAGAGGGTAGTTTCTCTCAAAGTCGTGGCAATTAGCTAAGTGTGTATCAGAATTCACTGCAAAGCATTGTTGTTGCTAAATTTAAAATAGCAAGTGAACAAGTGCAAAGAATGATGTACGTATGACAAGTTCATGTTTGTACCATCCAGAAAGGATTTTCATTATGACTTAGTTCCTTTTAAGTCTTTTTAAGTGGGAGGAATATGATGGCACAACATTATTTTAAGTTGTTTATGTTGTTGTGTCCCCTACCTGTTCTGTTTCCCCACCCAGTCTCCCTTCTCCTGAGCCCCCATCCTAAGTGTCTTTCCTTGCCAGTTATTTCCCTGAGTATATCTAATCCTGTGAAGACGACTTCTTCTCCTTTTTGTTCCTATCTTAAATTAATTTAGATTTTTTTTAACCCATTGTCTACCATGAATTTGTGCTAAAGCTACTGACATGAAAGGAGCTTTTTCTCCATGAGTGAAAGCAATCTAAGCCAAGATAGACCTTCTGGGTGGCCTTGGACACAGACTGTTTGCAGGGGAGATTCAGGGAGCAAGGAAATCAAGGGTATGGTTAAGTGGTGAAGACTCAAGGTGAGGAGAGGAGGAGCAAGGAGCAGATGCTGGAACAGTGGGGAGAGGCAATGAAGGGCGTCCGGAGGATGTAGCAGAGGCAGGAGCCGGCAGACAGGAATAGGAGAATGAAGGCGTTTGTGGCCAGAGAGCCAGAAGCCATTAATATATATTTTCAGTTGTGGGTGGTTGTTGTTGTTTTTTTTTAGGAGGGGGGGAGTGGGCGGGGGAAGGGGTGGTTAGGGGTGGTTAGTGGTTTTGGTCTTCTGACTGAAGTATCTAAGACACCAGCCTGAACACTCACTCCTGGTTTCAAAGAGAGCTGAACTTTGAAGGATTATTGCATGCTGGCGGGAGTGCCATGCGCTGCCGAGACAAAATCCTTTTGACCCTCCACTCTTCGAGTGCAAGGCAGGTTCGTGGTGACCCACAGTTTTGTGGCTAGGCCTGATTCTAGTCATAAACTTATAGGTGGATCCGTGCCATTATAGTGGCTGTTAGGTCCTCAAAACATGCATTTAGGAATTCCAAGGTGCTGAGTTAGAGATCTCCCTGGAACCTTGTGTCAGCCACCTCCCTCTGCAGTTCCATTTACTGTCTCCCATTGTTCCCTCTCCCCTAGATTACCCCCTTGCAAGAATCCCCAAAGGGTAGTGAGAGGCATCCTGTCTTGAGGCTTTTTGTGATAATGGTCTGAGGACTGGTCTGCAATCTTGGAAATTTTTCTCTTCTCTGAATTATTTCTCTCACCATTAGTCCATCATAACTTTTTTTTTTTTTTTAAACTCCAGATTTGTTATGCCGACGTGTAGAATATTTGCAGACATACTTTCCATACAGGAAGCAGCAGTCTTTTCTTTCCTACCGAGTGCCACTTAGTGTCTCCTGCTCTAAGCATCTAGCTCTGTATGTTTGACCAAAGAGTTATCCAGGCCCTGCCTAGAGGCCTCTTTCCTATTAGCAATAGAAAGCAGTCCTTTAGTTGCTGGCTTTAGTGGCTGGTGGGAGCCACAACTGAGCTCTGGAGACCACTACCACACTGCGAATCATCACCTTCCTGTGAAGATGTGGCTACTTCTGCCATGTATGAGTGATTCAAGCAGCACTTCAGTCTGCTCTGACTTCAGCAAGAATACATCTTAGACAATATATTCATGTCAAGCTTAGCATGTGTATTTAAAAACACACACACACACACACACACACACAGTTTGCTCACATTGCATCATCCCAGTAAAGCAGAGAAGGCCTGAGCTCTGATTGTGTCCATTGTGGTGACTAATTTACAAGCCCTAAGTGTTGCTCCCTGAGGCCATTTTCTTCATTCTCACCCTTGTGGCCTTTGTGATTTGATTTCTGAACAGGCCATTCTTTCCAATCTGCCATCCCTTCCAATAAACAGAGAAATTAAAGTTCAAATTGTTGATTTAATTCTCTTGAGGAGTTCAAGAACTCAGCTGGAATATTGTTAGGGGCACACTGCTGAATCCCGTTGGTAGCACCACTGACTCCCAGGGATGGGCCTGTCCAAGGGGAAGACAATCTTTAATTCACCCTGTGTGTTCCCTATCGCCCCTCTGAGCCACTCTGTTTCTTCAAGAATGATTAAAGTAGTACTCCAGACAAAGAGACCCTGGGACAACCACTTCCTTTGTCTCAGCAATGAGATGCTTCGCTTTGTCTTATGGTTTAGGAAATGACACAACCTTTTCTTGAGTCTCCCAGTTTTGGGGAGTTCATTTGCATTCCTGACATGGGCCCTCTCTTCTGAGATTTATATATATATATATATATATATATATATGGGGGTAACAGAGGCAAATTTATTTAAGAAAAGGGAAATGAAAGATCAGAAATAGAGACAACCCAAGTTTGGCCAGGCTTAGGAGGGAGTAGGGATAGACCACCTTATATTATTTTGTTTTTAACTTAACCAAATTAAAAATAAGATTGGAGATACTTCATTTCTCCTGCTTAGGTGGATAGAATTTGAATGTCTCATCATTGGGATGCAGAACTTAAGTGTGAACTAGAGAACTGAAGACACTTGCTTTTCTTTGAGATGAGCCAGGTTTGGAGTTTGTTTTTAAGAAGAGCAGAAGCAGCCTCCTACACATCTTTATCCCTTCTAGAGAAATCCCATCCCATTTTTCATCAGTCTCCATTGTAGACAGTGCCTAGAATCCCAGTGATCCCAAAGACTATGTCACTGGGATCTGAGCTCCTAAGCATTTCTGGTTTCAGAGAGAATCATGCCTGGATGGCCCCCTGGAAACAAGTTTACCCAGTGTGGAGGCTGCAGGTGTCAACTGCTGAGTTCTCAAAGCATCCTAAAGAGGATGTACTTATGCCTCCTTTTACAAAGGAGCAAGCAGAGACTGGGAATGATTGAGTAACTTCCCCAGGTCATGGTTCTGAATTCTGTCCAGGGCTACCTAGTTTAGCTAAAGCCCGAGATGGCATGCTGCCTCCCCAAAGAGTGCTGGCCAAGGAGGCATTCTCTCATCTCCCTGATTTGAGATGAACTTGCATTGTCTCCCTCACTGAGCCTGCTCTTTATTGTGTCTGTGTGTTTGAATTAAACTAAGAAGGTGAGTGGTGGGAGCTAGTATTCCCTCTGGAGCTAAACTAGAGTCTGCTGCCAACTTGGGTGCCCTTTGCCTCTCACAGGAGATTCCTCCCTCTGTCAGTTCCCAAAAGGAAAGGGACCAAGGTCAGAAGGGTGCCTTCTCCCCCAGAGCCCAGACTGCCCTAAATCCCAGGCTCCTTGGTAGGGAGTCATCAGGCACACCTACTAAACATAAGAGTTCTCATCTACAGTCCTTTAGGCTAAAGCCTCACATCAGAATTAAAGGAAACACTATTGACAATTACAAAATACTAAATATAGCTCAATACATTAAATAAAAAGAACAATGATAAAAAGCCTTGAGAATTTTTTCTTTGATGTGAATGGAGTCTTTGGCATTTGGACGTACAATGAGCTGAATTAATTGCTCCTCATTAGATAGCAGCTCTGGAGAAGTATGAATGTGCCTCCTCTCCTCGGCATCAGCTATTGCCTGACCGAAATAGCCCCCTTTTGTATTTATTCCTGCTTTCTCTAATAATAAGCAAATTAGAGATCATGGCTAGAAAAATTCAAGTGCCCGCCATCCTTTTTCCAAACCATCATAGAGTTTTGTGATGTTTATCTGCTCAGGAGCTACCATTGATAATTGCAGAGGTCATGTGAATCCACACAGTGCAAGATTGGAAACATCTGCAAAATTACTTCTGAGCAGAGTAGTTGGTGTTCTTGTCTTTTTCTGAAAAAGTGATTTTGCAAGTCAATTGTCTTTCAACCCTTGCTGTTTTTGTTTTGTTTTGTTTTAATGTGGAAGTGTTATGGAGGACAAACATTTAATATCCATAGGGAGTTTTGGATCCATATTCTTTTTTTTGACTTTAGATATTTCCCTATTGTACTGGTATGCTCCCTTATGAATAAATTAGACTGAAATCTTAACCTTTAAATTCTAAAATCATAGCTCTTGAATAAACTGTAATCTATTGATTTGGTCTGCTCTTCATTAGTGTTCAATAATGTGGTAGTGGTAATATTGTACATACAAGTTTGTTATTAGCTTTTTATATTATTTTTATTATTTATAGATCATGCCTAAAAATCAAGATTATTGATTCCCCAGAAAAATCAAAAGCTGGAAAGTGTAGGCGACATGGAGAAAGGGAGACCAGATTCCCATGATAGAGACTGATTTAAAGCATATTCAGGTTTGAACAGCACCCCATTCAACCATGCGTGTCTGTGCTACACTATCTTCCTGTCATGTATATTACATGTAGACATTTTCCAAACATTGTGTACATTTCAGCCATAAAAAAGGAGGTATCAGCTGAACCCAGAGTTGTAGCAGCTGCCCTTGCTCTGCTTCATGAAATATGAAAGCCTGTTTACTTAATGACAATGAAAGTTTGAAAGGCTTCAGGCTGAGAAGTTTAAATGCAGCCTGCTGGACCCCTTGCCACTGAGGCAGTGAGGGTATTGGCAGCATGTGCCCAAATAGGACAGTGAAGATGCAATAGTAGTTAAGGAGATGTGTACCCCAAGTTAGGGTGCTTTGCCATATTCTTAGGGTTCATGGGCCATCTGTTCTTACCATCATTTCCCCTTTCACTAGTCTGAAACCATGTTCCCTGCTCCATAATATTTTCTACACTCCAGTGTAAAACTCGATTTAGGGTTTGGTCAGAAAAGGGATATTGACCTTTTTCCTCCCCACTCCCCAAACATTCAACTTTCTTGTGGCCTCATTCTTTGTAATCTTGAGGGGAGAGAGCTTAAAATTGGTTGCAAGGAGTCAGTGTGAAATTTTCATTTTACATCAAACCTTAAGTTTTTTCCTAGGACACATCTTTCCCGTTCAAGCCTGCATGTACAGAGGTACCTGCTTAGAGTCTTTCCTGTAATCCAAGCAATCACAGACTGTAGCTCAGTATTGGCAATAATAACAGTCTTTCATGTAAAGCAGCATGCTCGTCCTTTTGTCAAGTTCATCCACTTCTCAGAAATAGTGGTGTGGAGAGCATCTCAGAGTGAAATTAATTTGATGTACAAATGTAACCTATATTTTACATTTTTCTTAAATTTCAGTTCTTTTCCTCTCTCCTCTCCCCCACACACCTTCCGCTTTAGTCTGGAGGAGGGGGTGGGGAAGTTTTTTTTTTTTAAAATAGTATTTTTTAAAAAATTTATATATATTTTACATAATTTCAGTCCCTGGGGGTCACTCACCACCTCCCCTTCGGGTGGGGAAGTTTAAATGGTGAAATGGAGTGGACAGTCTAAAAGTCCAGGATGTCAGACTACAGTGATGCGGAGAAGCAGTTCACTCAGTTCTGACACTAAGAGTTAAATTTTTTTCAAAGCCAGACATGTATCTCTGGGCAGCAAATGACAATTTAGAGATCCTTCCATTGAAATCTCTCAGTTCAGTACCCTTGGAACTCCCATTTCAGGATGAGTGGGTTTCACAGTCAGGCTCTCAGTTCTGATTTTAGATCTCCCTGGTGGTGCTTATTGTCTGCAGGGTTACCTTTCCATTTTGAACAAAAAGTTTTAATCCTTTTAATTTTCAAATATGTATCATAGATAAAGGGCATATGTTATAAAATTGAGTAGTCGGATTGTCTTTTCTACAAAAGGTAGGAAATCACTGGAACAGACATTTTAGTCCATTTGCAGAAAATTACCTATTCTCAAATAGGTAGGTCAAGTACAGAAAGAACTTCTACTTGAGGTAAAATTTCTTTTCCACACTTGGCTTTCTCCTTACTAGAATAGATGATTGAGAGCAGCCCAAAAGTTAATATCCTGCTCTCTTTTCACTGGGTTTCAGCTATACGTAATAAGATGTATTTACTTACAGTGGAACTCACTGTCATAGCTACAAATACCACAAGACTTTAGAGGACAGAGGTCAACTTTATTTTGTAGATGAAGAAAATCAAGGAGTATTAAATGACTTGCCCAAGATGAAACAACCGATCAGTGTCAGGCAGAATTAGAGTTAAAAACCAGGCACCTACACACACACACACACACACACACATATGCACACAATTGGCATAGAGCAAGTGGGTGCTGTAGAGGCAATTGATGGCTCTTTTGAACTTTTGAACTTTTCATTTAAGATCTAGACAGAAGACTGGGTACTCTAAGAGAAGCAACCCTCACTTGAACAAAAAAAGACCTCTGAGGTTAGGTGACTTAGATGGCCAAAGATATGACACTTCTCCTTTCATCATTAACTGACTTTCCTATTAGAGAAGAAAGTGATCATTTTTGGTCATTTTCAACACGCCTAGGGAATCATTCGACAACTCTAGTAGGGCAAGAGTGGACTATAAGGGAGGTGATTTCCATTTGGATATGAATTTGGATGGCAGGGTCACACCACCCCAGCACACAGAGGTGCCCCTGTGTTTGGGCAAGCAAAATTGTTTGTCAGCTGCATTTCATAAGCATGGAGCTCTCAGGTGTGAGAGAAATCCTTTGATTTGCCTTTGTACTAGAGCCAAGTCCTCAAAATTCATCTCAGCTTGCTAGGCAAGAAGTTGGGGCTGCTGGCTCCCCAGATTATTGACATAGGCTGGAGAAGTTGTAAGACCTGTTCCTTGTTTGGGGGGGGGCGGGTGTCTATGGTCATACCTATGCCATTACTTCAGTTTCAGAAATAACCCCAAGAACACTGATAATCTTTCCTTAGAGGCTAAGGGGTTTGGGGACTGAAGTCTAAAGAGACATAAGCAAATTTGTACTAACATCAGGGTAGTCGTTCTTGACTGCAAAGGGAGAAGGGCGTGTGGCTTGAACCATGCTTTCAATTTGCTACCCATGGAGTCTGTCTGAGGACTGTAGGAACAGATGACCCCTCAGCACTATGTATGAGTAACTTAACAGGCAGTGAGATCTCTGTGCTGGGCCCAGTGTATCATAGAATTCCCCCAACTTTAAGAAGATTTGTTTTGTTTTATTGTTGTTTTTCTTTCTGGCGTACTCATTATCTGAAATATTTCAGACCTCAAAAAGAAAAAGTTCTCTGAGGAAGCTGGCATTAGTAGATCACTCAGCAGATTAGCTCAGTGACCCACAACTGAATGATAGCCCTCTAACCAGAGTGCCAGAAGCATCCCTCTAGCTCCCCAGAGCCCTTCCATAGGGAGCCAGCATTCAGGGAACCAGCATTCGGGGCCCTCCAGGTGCGATTCAGCTACAGATGTTCAGAACAGCCATGTGCAGCCAGAAGAGCTTTGAGGCATGTTGTTTTTCCTACTGAAAGAGAGATACATGAAACACTGTAAATACTCATGCAAATGCTGGAATCCTCTTCAAGGGTTAGTTGCAAACATTTGTAACACTCACATGGTAACTGGCAGTATGGGGTTACCGTGGTGTCTTCACCTTGGCAACACCTAATTGATCTTCCTGAGAAGCTCTTAGTAGTTGTTTTGTACACTTAAATTTTATTTTAACCTCTTTCAGTCTTGCCTTTGACACCTCAGCACGTTTCTTCCTCACCTTTGGATAAATCTGTAAACAGAAAGTCACCTCTCAGTTGGCACTCAGTTTTTTAAGCTGAAGCCTCCCTTAATTTCACAGCTTGAATGCTGAAGGCAGCTGTAGAGGGCGCTCTTCTCGTTCTGATGTCACCATTGAATTTCTGATTTGTGGACCTGCCCTAGTGTAGATTGTACAGACTTTCTATCCACAGCCAGCAAGAAGCCTCCCTGTACCATCAAGGCCTGTCGCTCTCACCAGGGTTCTGATCATTTTTCCATTTTCCCCAGGGACACCACAGAGTCCTCTCCAAAGAGTTGGGCTTCCTTTTTAATGGCTGCTGCCTTTCTAGATAGCTAGCTGAGTTATCTATTCTTTCTAAATGTGAAAAACAAGCCCACACTCCTACACATTTTATTGTACCCCAGTATAATTTGTTTGCATACATATATATATATGTATTTTTTTTTAACTGAAGAAAAATAACCCTGCCTTTGTGTGCAATCCTTTTAACAAATTGTTTATTATTGTATCCAGGTAACAAGCATGGTAAGTATTATCACCAAATTGAGTATTCTGTACTTTAGCTGTGCTTGGCAGACTTTTTGGCTAGCTTTGTGTCATCGGCCTTGGCTTTTCTAAAAAGAAAATAAAAAAAACCATTTAAGGAAAAGGAGAGACCACTTACCTGTAGCATCCCCTGTGTCCTTGGCTTTAGAGAGAACCCATGTAGCCTTAGGCCCTCGGCGGGGAGATCTGAGAAAGCATGCACCCCGCCAGCATGCTGCTTGGCCCCATCAATGTCCCTTCTGCCTTCCTTGCTTCTGAGCCACCCCCACCATGCCTGTGGGCTTCTAGGCCCCACACAACTCCAGCTGTCCATGAGGCTGTGGCCGCATGACAGCACACATGGGCAGGGCTCCACATTGTGGATGGTCCTGCCCCAGGGCCACGCGCTCTCTCTCACCACCCCTCCCAACTGTGTGCTTCAGAGCAGGGTCTTCACGTTACCCTTCCTTGAGTTTATGTCAAGTAATTGGAGAAACCTCCCTTTGGAAGCTGGAAAAATAAATACATTTTCCCTGCTACTCAGAGGCTTCCCATTCTGTTAGAAAAATGAATTAGAAACATTTTTTTAAACCTTGCTACTGGGTGTTCTCAGTAACTGTTTGAGTTCTGGTAGGCTGACTGTGTTTAGCCTTCTGCCTGTGTTTATCCGTGCATGTTTGCTTCTCTGGCCTCTTCTGTGGCTCTGTATTTTAGTCCCTGTGCTCGTGGCTGTGCCTGTTGAAGCTGCCTGGTAGCCGTGCGTTCTGTACTCAGTCTGTGTGTCACTGTCATCCTCAAGGATCAGACTGCCAAGGATAAGGCCCTGCAGCACATGGCCGCCATGTCGTCAGCCCAGATTGTCTCGGCCACTGCCATTCACAACAAGCTGGGGCTACCGGGGATTCCACGCCCCACCTTCCCTGGGGCACCAGGGGTAAGTCCAGGTGGGAGGGGACAAAAAGGGAAGAGCAAGTGGGGGGGGGACATGGGGTGGGGAAGAAGTGAAGGAAGCAGAGGGGAAGAAGGAGTCCTTAGTTCCCTCAAAGGCATGGAATTGTGTCTCTTTCTGATACATTTCTGCTTGTGGTCTGCCTCTTCTACTGTTTTTCCTGCTCCTCTGTCCCCGTCCCAGCATCCCCAGGGTCACTTTATGGCTACTAGCCCTTATAGGGACAGAATATTCTGTTGCATTTTCACTTTGAACCTGAGGACTGAGAAACCTAATGTCCTGATCTCATTTAATCCTGACAATCATCTTAAATGCCTCTTACTGTTATTGCTATTTTATGAATGAAAAAACTGAGGTTACTAAGTAACAAATAGTTTGGATGTTTTGAGCATAATCATGTGATTAATGATACCAGGACTCAGACCTGGGGCTATGACTCCCTTTTACATCAGGCCACCTCTCTAGCAGGGATCAGGGGGCAACAGACTCCTTAGAGATGCTCATAGCAAAGGTGGTGTCCACATTGCTTCTGGAGCTCCCAGACCTCTGGTTCTGAAACAACCGAGACCTCTTATTCAGATCTTTGTTCATGCCCTCTAGGGGCTCTTGGTGCTGTAAGCCATGGAGGTAGGGAGTGTTGAGAATAGAAGGATGGGTGGCTGCCTAGGTAAAACCAGTCAGATTAAATATTTGTGGACGTCCTACAATGTATCCATAATTCTTTTGGGTACCAGGAGAAGAGCTAGCCACAGAAGGGTCCCTCCCTGCAGGGAGATTTCCAGAAAGAGAAGCTCTTAGAGGGAGCCCTGGGTTGTCAGTACCAAAGTATAGGTCACAACTCTGCACGTGACCACTTCTGCATTTAAGGAAGGTCGCTCCACAGCTGGTGGATGATCTTACTCCTCCATCTCTAACAGAGGTTGCAATGCATAGACATCCTGAACTGTGAACTCATAATCCTGAAGCCTTTTACATTTTGCCTTCTAGTTCTGGCCGGGAATGATACAAACAGGGCAGCCAGGATCCTCACAAGAGTAAGTCTGAGAAGGCAACATGGGCTGCTTACTGCCCACCCTGGGGGAGAGTCTTCCCAGGACCAGTCTACCTTGGGCTTGGAAAGAGAAAGGCCATCTAATCTGAGACCCGCCCTATTGTTACCCACTGAGACTTGAGTAGGAAGGGATATTCAGATCCCCAAGGAGTGTCAACGCCTCACTTCTCCCTTGAGTGGTAGTGGTCAGCCAGATAGAAACTGGGAGGCTGTAGCCTCCACATTCCCAGTCCCTTTGTGGCTTTGACAGGCAGAGCCTGGGGTTTCCCTGAGACA
Organism: Uropsilus gracilis; assembly: GCA_004024945.1. NCBI lineage: Eukaryota > Metazoa > Chordata > Mammalia > Eulipotyphla > Talpidae > Uropsilus > Uropsilus gracilis. The sequence goes on from PVHY01004292.1 coordinate 60,842, forward strand.
TGCCCGCCTGAGAGAGGGCAGAGGGGTGATCTTATCACCCTTTTTGTTCTGGTTTCCCCTGAGGTAGGGGCCACTATTAGAAAGTTCTTCTGGCATTATGAAGGTAAAAGAAAGAAGCTTAGTAAAATGGATGATAAGAATAGTCTGCAATAAAAATAGAATGGAAACCCTGCCCAAAGATTCCCCAAAAGAACTTAAGCTATTTGACCTGTAGGAGAACCTGAAGCATTTCCTAATCCATGTATGGAAATGGCGACCACCTTGTCTCTACAGGAGAGGGCTCAAAGGCAGATACCACAGCATGTGGAGGTCAGGCTGGTATCTGTCCTGCTGGTACCATGGGACTGGTGTGAGATGGGTGGGTTCTTAGCACCCTACTGACTCCTCTCCATTGGAGAGTGACGGCTCCTCTAGCAGGGAAGGAACCTTGCCCTAGGGACCTCAGGCTGCATGTGAGGCCCTCAGAAGCCAAAGGCAGGTGTGGGGACTAGCTGGTACTGTGGTCATGGCTCCTGACTCTCCTCCCCTTTGTTGCCAGCGTCAAGCCCTTCGTGCAGCAGGCCTACCCCATCCAGCCAGCGGTCACAGCTCCCATTCCAGGTGAGTCTCCACAGACTCCCACTCAGGAAGCCCACAGCCCATAGTGGGCCTGTTGCTCTGTTCCACAGCCACACACCCCTCTCCCCCCATTCACAGAGTCATGGAGTCCCCTCCTTGCCACGACCCTCCTTAAGGCAGAGGAGAACTTGAAACTGGGAAGAGCATAGGAGGATCCCCTCCTAACTCCCTGCACCCCTCAGTCCTTCGATGGATTTTTAAAGAAACAGGAAGCCTGGCCACTTTCCCTCATGATCTTGGGTCCTCCTGAATGGCCACCTGCTGTGGCTCCTTCCTCACCATAAGAGACCAAAGTAAGCAGGCCATACCTGGAGGACAGATTTGGGTTTCAATCACCCTGAGTTTCAGTCACTCTTTCTTAGATAAGTGGATTAGTTCCTAGTTCTCTCTCTTTAAAGGAGAGCTCACAAGGAACCCAAACTGGAAAACGTTGCCGTGGCCTGCTGTGTCACCACTTACCCACGGAACTGCCCTGGCTGTGGGAGCCCCAGACTGAAAATGCACTCACATGTACTGCCCTCTGCTCCAGGCCCCTGGGCCATCCTGAGAAAATTCTCTGATGCTGGTAACTAGAGCTTAAGAAAGGAGGTAGATAAACACAAGAAGTTCCTGGCATGTATTGGTCTCCCAGAAAGTCTTTGGAAGCATCCATTTCTGACTCCTTAGTCCCTCTTGCCTTGTTCTGTTCGTGGAACAGGCAACCCTCATGCCACAACTGGTAACCACATAGAAATTGGCATTATGAGGGCCACGTGTGTCTGGTGGCCACCTCCTCCAGGAAGCCCAGCCAGAACTCTACCACCGCCTGGCGTAGCTCCATCCCTGAATCAGCTGGTGGGGCTGCTGGGCCATCTGTTTCTTAGAGCCCTACCCTGAGGGAGGTGAATGGCAAGGTTTAAAAATAACATTTGTCTTTTAGGGTTTGAGCCTGCTTCGGCCCCAGCTCCCTCCGTCCCTGCCTGGCAGGGCCGCTCCATTGGCACAACCAAACTGCGCCTGGTGGAATTCTCCGCTTTCCTTGAACAGCAGCGAGACCCAGACTCGGTGAGTATGTCTGAATCTAGGACTATTCCCCTTTGTGCCCCTTGTTTTTCTTCTCCTTTTCCTGCCTTGCACCTGACAGGTAACCTGTGTGAAAACAAATTTGGGGAATAATAACCGAACTAGCCTTTGAATTAAGTAAAAACAAGGTATTTCTGTTGTAACTGTGGAACATTTAGAACTAAATGTATTTGGGTGCTTTGGACCTCAAACTCCAGGGAATACTGAAGCTCAAAATATGCTCTCTGTGTGTGTGTGTGGGGGGGGGGGGGGGGGGGGGGGGGGGGGGGGGGGGGGGGGGGGACGGGGGGGGGGCAGAAAGAGAGGGAGAGGGAAAGAGGAGAGAGGAGAGAAACATCCCATTTTATTTTCACAAATACCCCATAGGAGGGTTGGTAGATGTAGTGTCGATTGGTAGATGAGGTAACAGAGGTAAACTATTTTTCCTCAGTCCTGTATTAACTGATGGATTAGAGATTTTAACTCCTTTCTGTAAAGCTCAAACCTAAACATTGAGCCATTATTCCATACTACCTTCCCAAGTCCGTGTTTTCCCAAGATAACAGGTTATCTTCTCCAGGAGAAATACTGAAATGGAGCTTGACCATTTTGATGTGGGACACAGCACAGCATCAAAAATACCAGTAATGTTGGCAGATGGACTCTATTTATCATGTTTCTCTTCTGTCTCCCCCGCCCTACTGAGTGCCCATCATTCTATTGTTTCTCAGCCAGACCCATCACTTCCCATACATATGCAAGCTTCCTTTCTTTCTACCAACCAGCCCGGGACCCTTTTTCACTCCCACTCCTTGGCTGTGAGTCTAAGCATTGCATCTGCGTGTGGGTGAGCCCAAAGCAAAAATTGAAAGAGGCACGTGTTTGTCTTTGGGATCCTCACTACCTCTTTTCCATAATCTCCATATTCGCTGATCTCAGGGCAACCAAGATCACATAGGCTCATCCCTTGCTCTCTATGTGTTTGCCACCTTGCTGTCATTGTCTTATCAGCAAAAAGTGTCATGAGAGTTGCCATGTGCTGTAAATAGCTGAGATACTAAACAGTCAGAGGTGACCTCGCCTTGGAATATTTGTGCTTTAGCTCACTTGTGAGCCTGTGATGGTGGAAGAGGGAGATAATCATGGGCAGAGGGCCTTCCACCAGCCATCACCAGTGTGAGGGCTCAAGGGAACGTCTGTGTGGCCCACTGACTTGTCTTTTTATAAGCTGTGAACTCTGAGAGCTGGTAGCAAAATAGAACCTCCTCAAAAATTAGGGGACAAAATGAAGAAAAGAATTAAATAGGTCATTGGGCTCCCAGAGGCAGGCTTAAAATCCCTTGAAATTAAATGTGGGGGCATAGAAATGAAACAAAAGGACTACTTCCATGATTGAGGGAATCTCACTCTCTGGGGTGAGTGATTCTTTGACTGAGGACTGTGGTTTGGGCCCAGATAGAAACTGTTTTCCCTAACTCCTGTTTGTATAACCCCCATTGACTGCAGAAGGCTATGTCACTGATTCTTTAATTCTTCCCCTCATGGGTCGGTATTGGTGAGATCAAGTCTTTTTTTCCCACTTCCCCTTGATGAAACTGAGGTCCAGACCCTTTAACGACATACTAAGAATATCAGTAAGGAGGCAGGTGAACAGGAGTCCAAATTGGATTTTTTCCAGACACTCTGAAGCACCACCAGTTTTGACATTCTTTTGAATTGAAGAGATAGTCCATGTATCTTCTTTGTGAGCAAACCTCTCTTTGCTTGTGACCATTTTTAGGAATAGAGCTAAGGTGCTGGGAAGCCAGAATCCTCATGTGATCATTGTTTTCCTGGTTAAAAGACTACAGCATATTTTCAGAATAAAAAAAAAATGTTTTGTACAAAAAGTCTGTGGTGCCCCCTCCATTTTGATGGTCCTATCCAGTTTTGAACCTATCAGTACCCACAATGCCCAGTTGCTCATTTTGTTGTTAGTAGTGTTTATGGACTTACTAACATTTTGTGTCACCTTGAAAGTTCATTCCACAAATATTTATGAGCATCTGTGTGTGCAAGATACTGTGGAGGGTACTTAGCATGCACAGGCAGCCACTGTCTCTGTCCTTGTGGAGAAAAAGGGAGAGGAATGTTCCAGAAAGGATGGCTTTGACTATATAAAGAAGTAAGCGAAAGTGGGTAGATAATCCTACCCACTCAGTCTTTGGAGTAGAATCCAGAGATAGATTTCACACACCTTTAGGATTGCACGTAATAATCTGATTGGTTCATCTGGATTTGGCTTTTTACTGATGAATGAAAAGACTTGGCTTTATAGATTGGACCCAACACATAGTTTCAAAGACCATGAAGTGAATGGAGGGCCTGGTGTGAGTCAATACACTTGGGTCTCTTAAGAAAATAATTCTATTTTAGGGATGTGTATTGAGATAAGAGAAGTTGGAATCCTTTTAACAAACACTTTTTAAGTGCTCAGTATATGCCAACCACTGTGTTTTAGAGGTAAGAGATGCAGCAGCACAAGAAACGTAGGTCTGATTTCTCTTAGAACTTCCATTCTGATAGAGAAGACAAACAGGAACCACCCACAGTGTGTTAGGTGACATAAGTTCCTTTTTTTTTTTTTTTTTTTTTTTTTTTGAGACTAGGTCTAGCTGTGTTGCCCAGGTAATCATGATTCCCCCGGACTCAAGCAATCCCCAGCTTCAGCCTCCCAGGTAATGAGGATAACAGGTGCCCACCACTATGCCCAGCTACTTTTTCGAGGCCAGGTCTTGCTATGTTGCCCAGGTTAGTCTCGAACCCAAAAACTCAGCCATCCCAGGCTTCTTGCCTCCCAGTGATTATAGGCGCGTGCCACCGCGCCCAGCCAGGTGACATTAAGTTCTTACGCGGAACAACAGTCAGTTGAAAATTACTTGCTTTTTAGATTAGAGAAATATAATTTCACAAAATACCTTCTAACAAATAATAGCTGTTTCTGACTTGTGATTTTAAATTATGTCTATCAGATAATATCAGTCAAAACTATCACTATTGTGAAATTATTGTAACATTAGCCTCATCAATTAGGGACACTCACTTTGCAACAAGACACAAATGAGTTCGAGGCATGTTATGAGTAGGAGATGTCTTTCATTTTAGTGGAAATGTGAGACCCTGAGAATGGTTCTTGTGCTGGAGAAAGTGGGGTGACCTCTAAGGGAAAAAGAGGGATTGACTAATTGAAATGGGAGAATTAACAAATTTTAAAGCATTGTGATAATGTCTCCAGCACCAGTTTCATAAGCTATATACAACCTGTGCTTTATTTCATGTACACTGGAAGGTGCTATTACAGTGAACAATCATGGTGTTACAGAAATGAAGGCACATGGAAAAACCTGTAGCCTGTGAGTGGTTCCTTTGGCTCTCACACCTTTTGTGGCTTTTCATGCTTTAATTTTACTATGTTTTTGTAACAAATACTGGAAAAATTAAAGCCATCTAAAATAAACCCAATTGGTACATTTAAACAAAATTGGTTATGCTATGTTTCAAATTAAATATCAAACATGAAACATGTAATGTCATAAAGAAGCCAACAAAATGACAAATAATTGAAGGTCCCTACACAAATTTAACTTTTGCTTTTAGAGTCTCCAAATCTTCGCCTACACTTAAACGTAGGTAGGTACACATTTCTTCCCCCCACCCCCTTTCTTTGCAATGACTGAGGTACATCTGAATCTTGATGTGGTGGCTGGCCCTAACAAAAACCAGAAAGCAAATTAATAAGCTGGGTGTGGTGCTAACTAGTTTCACTAGTGATTCCTTTCATCCTTATCACAGC
>PVHY01004292.1:66432-95994 GCA_004024945.1 Uropsilus gracilis
GTGGTGGGTGGTGGGTGGTGGGTGGTGGGTGGTGTGTAAACCTAGTTTGCCTCACTTTGACACCAGCATGACTCTTTACACTAGCTATTCTGGAAACATACTCTATATTACTACATTAAGTCACGATGGTGGCTGCCTCTAAGGCTTCTGCTCTGCCTCACTGGCAGTAGTAGCACCCCGAGGAGTGCCAATGCTGTGCATTTTCTTAAGTCTGTGACACAGTCATGGTGTTAGATATCCAACGAAGTTAGAAATGGAATTCAGATCTAGGTCACCTGACTTCAGATCCCAAGACTGACAAAAGGCTAACATTCACTTCTGTCAGTTAAGTGGCCTATTTTTGAAGTCCAAGGCCATAATATATGGACTACAGAAAGACTAAGCTGGAGGATGAGCGCCCCCTGCTGGCCTTGCATCCTGCGTAGACCAGCCACCAGTATTTCCTCAATTTGGTGGTTGTTTATATTGGAGAACCAGCAAGTCAGTCCCTCTGTTACCTTTGGCTCCACTGGAAGCTGAGAGAAAAACAGCAGAGGGTGAAGAAAGGAAGGAAGAATCTGAAAAACAGAGACTATTTTAGAAGTGGTTAGTAATGCAGGAAAATGCACTTTCTACACAATTTCAATATTGCATATCAAAGGACTTCAAGTATTAAGTACAAGATCCTCCGCCCAGGGTGGGCTATTTAAAAGAGCTTCTCTTAAAATCAGAGCCCAATTCTTGGACTTAGGCAAGTGCTCCTTTAAACAGAGAAAAGCCTGGCCTTGGTGAGTTGTAAACTGAATCCTGTGCTGTGTGGGGAGTGGTTTTTCTGATATAGTTTAGTGGAATATCTACCCCCCAATCCTGGGGTGTGGCAGGTTCCTTCTCCAGCCCCCAACCCGGCACATAGACCACATCCTGCTCCACAGCTGGCAGACCCCAACCAGCTCAGACTTCTCAAGCACCCAATGAGTTTAGTTTAATGCCTGTTGTGACCTGGATGCCAGGACAAGCAGGGGTGTGAGCGGCAAAAGTGTGTGTGAGAATTTACTTGGGTAGGAGTTACACAAGTTAAGGGAAATTTTGGGGCACAAGGAAGCATGGAGATGATTCTCTGGATTTTGAAGAAGCATTATGGAAGAGACAGACAGGTTCCACAATGTGGTACATGACTCAGCTCACTATAGGGAAAGCCTTTAGATAGCGCAGCAGCTGTGGGGATCACTAGCATTTAAAGAGGTGTCTGGCAAACATCTCAACACAGATACTGTTCCTGTCTTCAGTGAGGGAAGGGACGATCAGAGATCGGACCAAGATCCACCTCCTGGAAGTAGCTATGCCAGGATTTGTCTCCACCCTCTTTTCTTAACCTCTTAACTTTTGAAAAAATACAGAAAATGCTGAAATATAAAAACAGCTGCCTTTGAAAGTCTGAACTCCCCGAGTCCAGACTTGGGGACAGCAGGGCCTTGCACACCAGGGAGAGTTAACCAGAGATTCTTCTGCACTCCTTTTGCAATCTCATGTTCTGTGGTTCTTCTCAAGAACTGTTGGAGAAGCAAGGACTGTTCCCACCTGCCTCATGGAGCATGTCTTCCATTCTGCCCCAGTGGCAGCATGCTCTTCCTAATGGAATGAGAAGGCTTGTGCCTGAGTTCTCACCAGCTGTGTGATATTTGGGGCAAACCCCTGATTCCAGTCTGAGAATCGGGCAGCCTAGGTCAAGCTCACCATGTCATGACTGTCATAGTTCTATCCCTGGACATAGTGAGCCCTCCAGAAATGTTTGAATGTAGGATGTCTTGTAAGATAGCAAGAAATCAGGCCCGGCACAGAGTGGGCAGCAGGCCGCAGAGAATCTGCTCACCAGGTGTTTGGACTCTGCTGATATTCAGGTGGAAGCCAGAATACTTTGTAAATTACTTTTTGGCTAGGTCGTAAATTCACATGGTCACAAATCTACAAGCATTTAAACGAAGTACATGAGAAGGAAAAAGAAAAAAGTGAGAATGATCTCACTTATATATGGAGATACAGAAATATACCAAAGGGTCCATCAAAACCAAACCATTAATAGACCTTTAATTCTAAACATCTGACTGTAAAACTTAGGCAACCAGAGGGGAAAGCAGCAAGCTGGAGAAGGGAGGGAGCCCAGTGGAACATGGTGTAGGATTATTGGGGCACCAGTGGTCGACAGGGTAAGAAAATGCATATTTGTAGAGCTTGAAACCTGTAAGAGATTTCTGTACAAACATAGAAATTATAGAATATATATATTTACCATCCCCACCCCTTTTAAAGAGAAGATATGACCCGATGTATGTGGTTCAGGAAGTGACAGCTACAGCAGGTTAGAGAATGAGCACAGGGACTAAAACAGGTCCAGGGGATAGAAAATGGGATGGCAGAGGGGAGAGGCCTCATATTGATAAAACCAGAAGACTTGCTGGCCGAAGGCGGAGGAGAGGGGTCTCTTCATTATCCATGGTGGGGAGATTGAGTTTTTGAGACTGGGTGTGGTGATAGAATTGAGGAGTCATCAATCAGAGAAGGAGGCAGGGTTCCTAACCTCTTAGTGATAATGCTGCTTCTTGTCCTCAACAAATAAATGTGTTGAAATACTACTGGAAGGAGGCCCACAGAGGTTAAGTCTTGTAGCCCAGGACGTAGCTCATCATTAGCAGACGTGCATATTTGAGTATTTTCTGAATCCAGTGTCCATGGTTCGAGGAGTTTGGGGAAGGTGGCAGCAGAACCCAGCATTTCAGGAGATTTTGTGTATCAAGTGCTTTCCCACGTATTATTTTTTGGTGTGAGAATGACACCCCACTCCCTGGGGGAGGAGATAGGACAGGGCTGAACTTGTTACTATTTCCCAGGTGGCAGCGAGAGCAGGAAGATGACTGTGACATTTGGAGAAAGGATTGTAAGGACATTTGATTTAGCCTCTAAAGGAAGGACACATTTCTGAAAGGTACCTGGGCTTGGACGGTTCTTAGTTCACTGCCAGGAGAGCAAAGGGTGTAGTTGTCTCTTGGGTCCTGGTCCCTTACTTTCTTCTAAGAGGCTGAGTAGCCTAAAAGGAGGACCTCCTGGATGGGGGAAAGTCAGCAACCCTCATAGTGCTCCCTACAGAGCCTGCTCCCAAGTCCTACAGGTACATCCTGCAGATAAAGGCTGTTGGCCAAATGTGAGCACGAAGATGATTCAGCTTTTATATCTGTATAGCGGCTTCCAAAAGCCTAAATTCACAGCTCAATTAAAATTTCTTTGCCAGACTACAGCTCCTGATTTTGGTTTGGAAAATGTGACCAGTGCCACTCTAAGGAAATAGGACATCGCCAAAGGCCTGTGGCAGAATGAAAGGGTGAATAATTTGTACATAGGTTAAGCTGAAGAAATAAGCAGGCTGTCAGTACCCTGGCTAGGTTACTACCTAGTAATTCACATGGTCATTGTATCTTGGACAGGGTAAGGAAGGGCAGAGTTTCTCTGGAGAAGCGTCCAAGCCTATAGTGACTGCTAAGGCAGTTCGTGCATTGGAGAGTGGGGTCATGTATTCATGAGAGAGTTATCCAGGCTGATCTGGTTTCTGGTCTTAGGAGCCTCCTCTCTATGAATTTAGGGCTCACTTGGGGATCTCATAATACTCAGCCTGCATATCAACTTCTGTGCAGCTCCCTATTTCATGCAGAGCCTCTATGTTTCCTGTTACTTGACTTTCACATTGTCCCCTAGAGAGGAATAGACCAGGGAAGGCGAGGAAGTCCAGGCCCAGAAAGGCTAGGAAGTTTAGCTCTGACCACATAGCTTAAAAACCTCAGCGCCTGGATCCTGTCTCTCCAGGTATCAGTGGAGTCCTGCGTGCTTAGATGACATGGTGAGGTAGCACAGTTGCCCTCTACCTTCTCAGAGGAGGGCTGCACAGCTGGCCTGATGACTGGTGGGCCTTGTGCTTGTGTTTTCCTTAGTGTTTGAGCAAGTGTGGTCTTCCAGGACGACATGGGAGATTGGAGTGTCTCCGGCAGTGTAGGTGATGGCTCGCTGTGGCCTGGTGTGGCTTTTCCCACCGTATCAGCTCACCCACACCCAGTCACACCCTCTTCCAGCAGCTGTGGGTGGTTTACTCTCAGTGTTTGAGCTGCTCTGGGCACTCGCCCTCTTTCTTCATTACCATTTGGGGATGAGGCAATTGAAAGCATCTGGAAATCTGGGTTTTACAGACGTTTCATGGAGGCCCCAGCCAGGGCTCCATCTGCTTTCCTTGGCAGGTCGGCACCCCACCCGCCCGCCTTCCCAGTTGCTTGCTGTCCCTGTGCTCAGCTGGTGGGCCCTTACAGCTGCACTTCCGTGGGAAGGCACACTTCTTTCTAAGAAAACACAGACCCTCTGTGGAGACAGTGGTGGAAGTGGGAGGCTGGGTGAGGGCACTACATCCTGGTATGAACTTCAGCCAGGAAGGATTCATTCACTCCATGTTTCTTGCTTTCCGTGGTGCTTCAAAAATTTCTGGGAAGAGCACAAAGGAGGGAATGAAACAGCATTGAGGTCACTTAGCCAGAATGACCAGCCAGTGTGTCTGCAGTAAGCGAGTTGACCAGAGAGCTTACTCTGAAGGCTCATTCTCCCAGCCTACTGGAGTTTCAGTCTGAACAAGCCTGCCTCTCTCCCCTACGGGCTGACTATGCAGGTCACTTTCTTTGACTTGGCCACAGAGTCGTCAGGTCCCAGGGAGCATTCCAAGTGGCCACTGCTGCCCTGGGGGTGTCTGGACACAGAGCAAGGGCCCGTGACAGGAAGCACATGTAGGTGATCTGTCTTTGTTCTGTTCCTGCTTGTACATTAGCATCCCTTGACAAGAGTTATTTGTCTTGATTTCTTTAAATTCCTAAGTGGATTATAATTTTTCTCTTGGTATTATTTGACAGCAGTCATTTTTCAAGGTTTTACTACGTTCTTCAAATGCTTGGAATTTTTGGGACAAGTTTAGGAAGAGACCGCCATCTTCAGGTCAGTCCGTGTAATGCAGCACCGGAGTGACACCTCGGAGAGAGCAGCCGAAAGGGCCTTTCCTTCTTTTTTCACAATGAAAAGAAATGCCTCACAGGAGTCTCTAAAATAGACTGTTAAAATCCTTTAGGAAAACGTGAAAAGAAAGAAAATAAAACTTCTTCAACCACTTCTGTTTCATCTTCATGATGGTCAGTGTCCCTCACTGCCCGAGCCCCACTTGCAAAGTCAGTGGTTGATGCTTCAGAGAGTGGACACTGGCCGCCTGAAGGAGATTCTGGAGCTAGGTAATACGGGACCCTGAGAATACATCTTCCCCTCCTTCACCCTCTTCGTTCCAGTTGTTAATAGCATTGTCAAAACAGAAGAGATTACCCTACGGTGTCTGACAGTTTCCTCTCAGCATTTCTGCTTTTAGTTTCACTATTTCCATTTCATTTCTGTCAGAGGGACAGTCTTAATTTCACATTATCTTGTTCAAAGTATAGAATTATAACTATTTGGGGAAGTGATCATAGCAATAATAATAATAAAGGCTACACTAATCGCTTTTCCATGCACTATCTGATTTAATCCTTGTGAAAACCCTTGGAGGTGTAGGTTCTATTGTGATGCCTCTCTTAGGAGTGTGAGAACTGTAGCAGAGTGGCTGGCATGGCTGTCCCAGATCACTTAGCTAGGATGCTGGTGCCAGGATTCAGACCCAGACCCCACCTCACTCCAGAGTCCCTGGCTCCTCCCTCCTCTCTGCAGCCTCCTAAGCAACTGAGAGAGAAAGACAGCCAAGGACCCAGGGAGAAAATGACTCTTAGAGTAACTTTGGGACAGGCGGAAAGTCCTTTATTAACCCTTAGAGTAGCTAAATAACCCTTTGTAACGTTCTTGAATCTTTTTTTTCAGGATTACAGTCACCTTTATCATCTGTAATTGCTCTGATGAATAACTGGAGATACTAGAACAATAAAAGGAGAAAGCAAATGTTTCCCTGAATCAGAATAGAAGTCTTTGCTAAGGTGCTGCCAAGTGCTTTGCGCTGCAAGGTGGTTTTGAGCCAGCTGGGCTTCTGCTGCAATGGCATGACTTTTGGTGAGCCCTGTAGGCAGATAAGGATCCCAGCTTCTGAAGCTAGGTCACCCTGGGTATTGGAGCAAAAGGCAGGCTCTGCGATCTGACTGAAGTTCCTTGTGAGTTCAGGGAACTTGTGGCCTACTAGAATAATAAACATCATGAAGCACAACTCTTAATATTTTGGTTTCCCTTTATGGTTCTTTTCCTCCCTGAGGAAAAAAAAAAACCCATGATGTTTCTATATAGTTTTTGATCAACTGTTTATTTAATTTAATAAAAACATATGCTTCATTTATAAGCCAAATTGACCCATGTGGGGAGTCCCACATCTCCCCATCTCTCCCAGTTCCACTTTGTAGAGACAGCTGCTTACAGTCCTTTTCTTTGTATATTGCTTTTTTTCTACATAGCAGGCTTTTCCTCTCTATCTCTGTCCATCAGTCTTGGACATAATCTGTAAACTTAGCACACATCCCCCCTTTCCTACCAGCCCCCCATATGTATGTTTATATCACAATATTTGGTTTCACTTACATTTATTATTTACAGTATAGACCTGTGTAAATTTTCCATATGGCATAATTAATGCAGCTCCTGTTAGCATGAGTTTCTTGACTATAAAACTTCCACTTCTCCTATACTCTGTCATAAGGTCTTTTTTTCCTTGTTCCCTTTTTGCCTATCTATACAAATTCTTCTTAGATTTTCTGAAGAACTCTCTTGCTCTTCTGTAGAGGGTGAGATCGGTCAGGGAACCCTGAGGCCCACTGTGCTCATGATGACACCCTCAGGAGCCCTGTGCTCCTTGTCTCCCCTGCCTAACTGCTGCCCAGCTCTCTTCTAGGCCAGGGACTCATCTCCCTCCTTTTTTACTTATTTCCTCATTTTGTAAGGTGTTCCTCTCTAACTACCTGAGTTTAGATGTGGGAAGTGCATTTTTTTCTGAAACCTTACTTCTAATGTGTTCTCCTCTCACCTGGAGAAAGAGTTTGATTTTTCACCTTGTACTAGTAAACTTGATTCATATTTTTAAGATGAATTCCACATATGTTCTCATTAATAAATAGCACTGAATGTCAGTTGTTTGAGAATGAGGTCATCCATGTAAAATGAGCAGACAAATGATGGTTGAAGGAATGTGATGTCCAGTAGACATGATAATGACTGTCTTTAATCCCAGCCTTCTCTGTAGGAATCTTCTAGACCATTGGCATATGGTGTCCCCTGGGCCTAGCACAGTGACTCTCATATAATGGACTCTAGGAGCACTGCTTTGTTCTGAAACCCGCAGAAGAGATAGCATAATGAGTACCTTTTCTATGCAGCAGACAAACTTTTCTGAGGTTGTTATTGATAGGTTGATAATCAGCTTATCTACTGAGTGCTTACTTGACTTTGTAATCAAACAGACCAATATTAATGTGGTTTCAATATTGAGGTAATTTTGTCTTAGGGCTTGGTGTGCATGATTCACCTTGTTTCTACTCCTATATTCTTAAACACTTGGCATTTTGGTGATGGTTGTTTGGCAGTTACTTGTTTTTGCTCTATAGAAAAAAAAATTGCCCTTTTCTGGTATTGGATATCACCTTTAGTACTGGAGAACCATCCCTGCTAGAAAGGAAAGGGGATTCATTTGGTAGGAGGGAGGGAAATAATTATCCGCCTAGCCCTTTTTCTTTTTAAGGAGAACTGGTAGGATAGGAAAAAAACCAAATGTTTTTCAGAGATTTTAATTTCATGAAAACTTGAACCCAAACTCATCAGATAGACTTCTGTTTTCCGTCTTCTGGATCTGGGGCCGAGATCTCCCCAAGGGAAGGTTGCGTGAAGGGGAAAATGCCAGGTGCTTGTCTCAAAGTGGTGGTCTCCAGGGCACCTCTGCTGGCCCTTTGTATACTTAGAAACGAAGTCACCTCTTGGCAGGAGGACAGCCGTGCAGATGCTAGCAGTCTGACTTTGGTTTCAGGTCACCAGCCTTGGAGAGGCTGATTTCCTCTGACAGAGACAGCCCACCCCTTCTCAGTTCATTTCAGCTACTCAAGCACAAAGGTAACTTCCTCAAAACAGAAAGACTTTGAAGACCCTCTCTAACACATCTAATTTCTTAGAATTTTTAAATCACTATTGGGCTTTCAAATCTCCTTCCAGAAAAAGCTGATCAGTCAGAAGGGTCTGTGGAAGTTAGAAGGGTCTTTTGGAAGGCATGTGTTGTTACTGTTTGCACCAGATGCATACTGTGGCCTGGACAGATCCAAGTTTTGTTCTTACCTCCAGGACTATTCCTGGAAATGTTACTTCAGGTAAGTCCATTCATCTCTAAATTTCTGTATCCTCACCTACAAAATAATTGCAATGAAATCCACCAGTAGCGTTGCTCTGAGGAAGGGCCTTCCTGAGATTCTGTAGGAAGCACGCTGCTGCATCCAGGTGAGTGGACACAGGTCTTCTCTTATCTTGAGGCACAGGTGAAAGCCTGCACCCCAAGAAGCCTATTTGGAGTGGGATATGATCAAGGATTTGAAAAGTCACATGACTTCCACACTTGTTCTCAGCTCTTGGCTTATTTGTGTTTATAGTGTTTTACTAGGCAGGAGAGAGTGAAAGCAGGAAAGTTTTTTTTGCTTGTACCCCAGGATCTAGTCAGTCTCACACAATAATAAGCTGTAACAATAGTAATCTTAGCAACTATGGTTTATCAAACTTTCCTTCAATGCTGGGCCCTCTGCGTTACTTCCTCTAATCTTTAGCTGTGCTCTCTGTTACCTGCTCTGTGCCTCCATTATACATGAGAAAAATCAGAAGTCATGTTCTTGACTGGCTGCAGACCTTTCACTTTGCACTTTGCACTCAACACCATGGTTTTCTGCGGTATCTTCGAGGCCCTCATTGGAGTATATGTTTACCCTCCATTTCCTTCCGCACACGTCGAGACTAAGGCCGGTGTCCCTGCCACAGTAGCATAGTCTAGGAGCCTTTTGATGTTAGGAGCAGAAAGAGTTTAAGTCACACCACAGCTCAACCCTGTCCCCAGAGCAGCTGGTGGGTTGGAAGAGCCAAGAAAGTGGCACTCAGCTGACAGGCTCATTCAGTTCACAGGTGTCCCCAAGACTGTTTGTGTTTTGTGCTTTACTATAAACGCATTGCCCGGTGGCACAGAAACAACAGAAGCAGTGCCTCCCAGAGCCTGACAGAACTGAGAACCTCCTGCAGGCAAGAGGAGTTGATGGCTGGACAGACAGAGGGCCAGTCATCCAGATCATGGAGAAATGACTCCTCTGCTCTCAGGTCCCGTAATGCTGGGGGACCAGAAATAAGGCACATGCTCCACTCACCTTCTTGTGTCTGACTGCCTTTACACCAGTGTCTGTGCCCCAGACTGCTTTTGCTCTTCTTCATACAGCAAGCTCCTTACCAGCAGCAGCTCACATATTTCTGTGGGCTTGTTTACTTACTGAAAGATGTGATAACATTTGAAGAAACTTGCAAAAAGTTTGGATATTCCACCCCGCCCTGTGCGCTTACTTCCCTAATACAACAGTGACTTTCTCTTTATTTTTCAATTCTCTCCAGCACAGGCACACTTTGCTCTTGCGAAGCAGATCCCAGGTCTCGGTCCCTGCCTGAAATTAAGCAGGTAATTGGAACAGAGGCGGGGTCCATGTCAGACCTTCATAGGTTTGTCCTTTTCATTTCGCCTAGTACTATTTAGGGATTTTGAAAGCTGGTAAAGGCATCTCTCTGGTGTTGAACAGTAGAGGGGTTTAGCCTCTCAGCCTGAAGATGCTGGGGGCTACTCCAAATGTGCAACATTGTGGATGACTCACTTCCAATAGGGTGGCAGACCTCCTTCCCTTTGTGGCCAGAGATCCATGCTGTAGGTAGCAGGTTATAGATTTAAACCAATACATTCTCAGGGTATATTTGCAGGGTTTTGTGACCACATGAATTTGGGGAACTTCAGGTTATACAAAAATAAAACATCTTTCTGCAGTAGTGTTTGTTTCTAGCAAGAACTAATGATCATCTTGTTCAAGTTATTTAAAAAAAATTTCACTTGATTGTATATATGTATGTATATATATATTTACATCATTGTCTACTCCAAGGTTCTCCTACCACCCCATCATCCATAAACCATCATCATAATCTCTTGTGCCCATCCCTCTCCTGATTTTACACCTCTCCCCCTCTCTTGCTCTATGCTTCAGTTCTGCTGACAGTTTTAAATTTTACTTGTCCTTTTTTTTTTGTTTTCCTTATATCCTGCATATAGGTGAGATTATCCAGTATTTCTCTTTATCTTTCTGGCTTATTTCCACTAACATGATTCCTTCTAGGTACATTCATGTTTTCACAAATGTGTCATATTTGTCTTTTTTGACTGCAGAATAGTATTTCATTATGCACATATACTACAACTTTCTGATGTATTCGTCTGTTTTGGGGACATTTGGGTTGTTTCCATATCCTGACTTGTGAAGAGGGCTACAATAAACATCCGAATACAGGTCCTTCCGAATTGGTGTTTTAGTATCCTTTGGGTAGATTCCCAGAAGTGGGATTGCTACATCAAATGATACTTCCATTTCCAGTAGTTTGAGGGTCTTCCACACAGCTTTTTCATAGTGGCTGGACCAGTTTGCATACCCAGCAACAGTGTAAAAGTGTTTTTCTCTCCACATCCAAGCCAGCACTTTTTGTTGCTCCTTTTTCTGTTTGTTTGTTTGTTTGTTTGTTTCTGATACAGGCCATTCTTACTAGTATGAGGTGGTATCTCATTGTGATTTTGATTTTCATTCCCCTGATAAGTGATGTTGAGCATTTTTTTTTTCATATGCTTATTGGCCATTTGTATTTCCTCTTTGGAGAAGTGTCTTTTAAGCTCTTCTCCCCATTTTTTGACTGGACTTTTTGCTTCCCTTTTGTTAAATTATGTGAGTGTTTGTGGATCCTCAATATCAGACTGTCAATTGAGTGGAATGCAAATTTTTTTCCCATTCTATTGGGTGTCTGCTTGTTTTGGTTATTAATAGTCTTCTGCTGTGCAGAAGTTTTTTAGCTTCATATAGCAGTTTATGTTTTCCTTCATTTTCTTTGTGTATATAGATGTATCCTGGAAGATGTTTCTGCAGTGTAGGTCGTGGAGTGTTTTGCTTGTGTTTTCTTTCATGGTTTCAGGTCTTATGTTCAAGTTTTTTATTCATTTTGATTGGGTTTTTGTGTATGGTGAGAAGTAGTCTAGATTCATTCTTTTACATGTAGCAACCCAGTTTTCCCAGCACCATTTATTGAAGAGGCTATCCTTGTTCCATTGTATGTTTTTTTTGCCCCTGTAGTATTGTTAATATGTTAATATTTGCTGTGAATCTCAAGGAAGGGAGATGTTAGGAAAATAACAGCCCACCTATTCAGTATGAACTGAATGGATCTAGGATCTCTAAGATCCCTTTGCTCTTAATGAACCTGTCTTGAAACCCTACTATGACCCACAGAGGCAGATATGCTCTCTGTCCACATTTTAGAGACTAGGAAACCCTTGCCAGATATTGTAACTGCTATGCAGTATACACCAAGTTGCTTGGTTGAGCTGGCTGAGGCCAAACCCCATATGCTTTACCAGTCTACAGTCCTCTTGATAGGCAGCTTGGCCAAGGCTTCCTTTATTTGGGACTTCTTATTTTCTGTGGTGGCATAAGGAATGGCATTAATAGTGCCTTCCAGAGCTGATAACACTGGGAGCTTACTGCAGGTGACAAGATGACTGGACAGACAGGTGGTCATTCTGGAAGGACTTTAGGTGGAGGAATGTCAGTTTAAACTTGGAAGGGGAATGGGGCCTGCTAGGTGAACAGGGACACGGTGTCTGATGAACCCTATTGGCTTCTGACCCCCTGGGGCCTCTGGTGCAGCAACTTTGTCTCTATAACTTTGGGTTGGTGCTGCTGCCCAGTCAGCGAGAAAGACAGGCATGGAGGATCTGGAGCAGACAATCTAGGCTGGGGGTTGCATATTATAATTGCATATTATTGCATGTTATAGATTGCATATTATAATTGCAATTATTGCATATTATAGTTCACCTAAAAAGCATTAAAAATTGCTGCTACCTGACTTCATTCTCCAGGATTCCATTATAGTGTGAATGGGGCCAGGCAATTTTAGACTCCTTGGTAAAACTGCCACAACCTGCATGAGAAGCATTGGTTTAGACACTCTATGCGCCAGCTGCCCTCTGTTACACCAAAGCAAGGACACAAATGGGTTTATTTTATAAACTAAGCGACTTCACAGGGTTAGAGTTTTTTGTTTTTGTTTTTATGAATGAGTGACCTATGTTCTTTTCCTTTATTATCAGCCCCTTGTAACTTTCTGCAGATATATCTCATTTTACTGTGCTTTGCAGAAATTACACATTTTACAAATGGAAGGTTTGTGGCAGCCCTGTATCCAGCAAATCTATCACTGCCATTTTTCTAATAACTCAAATCATTCTTAAGCAATTAAGTATTTTTTTAAATTAAAGTATGTGGGGTTTTTGTTTTTAGCACGTAATGCTGTTGCACACTTCCGTAACCTGCAGGATAGTGTGAACCTAGCATTTGTCTGTCCTAGAAAACCAGAACATTTGTGTTTATTGTAATCACTTTTTTGCGGTGCTTGGAACCAAATCTGCAATATCTTAAGATGGACCTGGAACCCTCTCCATGGTCTCTGTCCCTAACCCTGACTTGGCACTGACAATCACATGCTGACCAGCCCTGATGCAGAAGTTTCAGACTGGTTACTCAGGGGACTGGTGAGACTAGAACTCAACACCTTTAGTCTTCCTGAAAGAAGCCGATGGAAGACAAGTGCTCCTGGGGGGGGGGGGGGGTGATGACATTAACTCACTGCAGGCCTAGTTCTGATTGGGCTGATTTGCAGTACATAATGGACTCCCCGGGGTGTTGCTGTCATTTTCAGCTGAGATAGGTAACACTGGGTGAGAATTCTTTCTTGGTTTGAGTGACTTACTATTTTTTTTGCCCCCACCCTGGTTTGAGTGATTTAAGCAGCTATTTTGACCATGTTTAACAAGTCTTTTTTAAGCATTTGGGAAAATATATCCCCTTGTTAGTAAAAGAAAAGATATGATTGTTTTAACCCTCAAATATGACTTTTTCTGGACACCTTCAATTTTTCAAAGGTGCAGACCCTGGACAGTTGAAGGCTTGCTTCTGGAGAGTCAAGACTACAGCCCCTTGTCCAGTTCAGCATGGTGGATTCCCAGATTGATCGAGGATTTGTAATGGGAATGTTTTTGTTGGTTTCTTGCAGTACAACAAACACCTCTTCGTGCACATTGGGCATGCGAACCATTCTTACAGTGACCCATTGCTCGAATCAGTGGACATTCGCCAAATTTATGACAAATTTCCTGAAAAGAAAGGTGGCTTAAAGGAACTGTTTGGAAAGGGCCCTCAAAATGCCTTCTTCCTCGTAAAATTCTGGGTGAGTAAGACATTGCTTTGATGTCGGTGGGTTTTGTCTGAATGGTCACGTCCTGTGTGCTCAGCACCGCCGATCAAGGATTCAGCCTGTTGCACCGCCCCCCCACCTGCGTCCCTGGAGGATGCCCAGGGGTCACAGACTCACTTGTGCTTGCCTGTGGTACAACCACGTGTGCACCCAGGCGGCCATCTATTTTGCCATCCTTGCCAGAGAGCACAAAGGGCAGAGAGGGGCAGCCTCTTTGGGCTTCCTTGGCTCTCTCATGCAGTGACCAGAGGCTCCACACTGGACAGTGTGTGACACTTGTTCCTCTTGCTGTTCTGTTTTTTCTTTGTCAAGCAGAGTGATCTGTGAATTCCACTGACTTGTAGGACCCGAGGCTGGCATAGGGCTGGGGCAGTAACGAAGTGACATCTTCAGATGTCATCAGTGTCAGAGAGAAATGTGAAATGCCATTGCCCTGTGTTTGCCACATTGTGTTCTGAAACAGTAAGGGAACAGTCTCCCAGCTGTTGGAGCTTGCTGATGCCCCCAAGACGTCCAAGGGGATCATTGTTGTCCCCTTCTCCACCAGATGGGCAGGGTTCATGGGACTGCTAAGGGGTCAGATTTAAAGCAGCCATGCAGATAATGTACAAGTTGGACTAATAGGAGAGTAATGTGTGTGTCAGGTGGTAGGGGAGTGCAGGAGAACAGATTGCCTGCAAGCAATGAGAATTTATAAGTTCACAGTCTATCCAAGAATAAAAACAAAATTGCTTTAGATGCTTGTGTTCCCTAGCATGGCATCAGAGGCACTAAAGGAAGCAGGTTCCAAGGTGTTCTTTCTCTGCATCCAGTGCCCAGCTTTTGTGTGTGCCTGGGTGTGCTTTTTTTCTCCCTTTCCTCTTCTCCCAACAGATCAGTTTCTCCCTCTTGAGTTAGTGGTGCCTTTATAACAGTCCCTTCCTCACTGAAATGCACCATTGATTTTCCTCTTACTCCCATCACATTTTGCAGTTAATCAGTTCCCATGCTGTGCCATAATTATCTGGATATGTGTTCCACTCTCCTCTGGCCTCTGACTGCCTCTAGGCGACCTTATTCATAGAAGAGGCTCCATTTATTGAATACCTGCTGTGGGCTGGGAACTGCGCTAATGCTTCACATGCATTTCATCCAGTCCTCATGGTGTTAAGTGGAATTTGCCCATATCCAACTAAGAAAATAGAGAGAGACAGAACTAGCCCCAGAGGTTGGGGGCCTGCGCCTGACATCAGTTTGACTTTAGTACCTCTCCTGTGTTTCCCGACTGCCTCATGTCCTGTTGATCCTGGCCTTGGGGTGTGTCGACCTGCTCTCCATATTTCCAATACTAAGCAAGTAATAAATGCCTTACTCAAAAGAGCACAACAAATAGGGAAACCAGTGAGTGAAGGAAAAGTCCTCATTTTGCATTCTTTGGAAGGAAATTTGCACATTATTTTAAATTATTTCTATTTATCCTTTTTCTATTTATCCTTTTTCACACTTCCACTCTGAATGTGATTATGGAAGTAGCCTTCTTCTACTTAGGTTAATGTTTGGGGGACTGATGACACATAAGGACAACCTGAAAAAGCCTTAACTCGCCAACTGCCACCTAATGTTCTGACTGGAGGTCACTCTGGTTAGCACAGGTGTGACTTCCCAGGAACTCTGCAAGATTCCTCAGTCTCTTTTCAATGGATTGACAGGGTAAAAACTATTTTCTCTCTGACACAGTAATGTTGCCTGCCTCTTGTGCTCTTCTGAGCTGCTCACTGATGGTGAGTTCAGAAGCAGCCAGGCAGAAGTGCCAAACATGATTCAAAAATGCAAAGAATCACCAAGAGCATCCTTTGTGAATTTTATTACATCTTGAACCTAAAGTACAGATCGAAAATAAATTCAGTGAGTCACATCAAACAGCTGACAATGTTTGTTGCCCGAGTAAGATTTAAGCTTTCAAATAAAAATAAGAATTTTGGAAAATTGTATCCACTTTGGTAAATGTCATAGCTTCCCAGTGCTTAAGAGACTGTTCAGGCAAGATCCACAGTCTTTTTCACAAATGTGGTTATTTTGATATTGTGCAAAATAGGCCAATAGATTTCCATGTAAGAGAGAATGAAAGTTCATTGCTAGCGTTTCAGGTCACAGACTGTAGTTAACCTCTAAGAAATTACAACTAACCAAGTCTGGGTGGCTTATCAGAGAAAAATGATTGCTCTTAGCTGAAGAGTATATTTAAAAATGCTCTTTTTCCTGTTAACCATTTATGTGAGACTGGATTTTCTTTGTGTGCTTTAAACAAAACAACATATAATAAATTGAATGTAATATACTGAATGTCAAACAGGTATGAGAATCTAGATATTTCCCATTAAGCCACAGTTTGCAAAATGTAAAAGTGTGCTGCTCTTCCCGCTGTTTTTTTTTTTCTTTCTGTTTTGAAAATATTGGTGTGTCTAAATTAAAAACAAAAAGGTATGTTAACATGTAATAAACTTGTTATTGTTTATAAATGGGATGAGATACTTTTTATTTTCAATACCATAAAACCCAGAAAAACGAAAGTACTTTGAAGGTCTCCATTAATTTTAAGAATGGAAAGGGGTCCTGAGACCAAAAAGTTTGAGAGCTGCTATTCTGAAGGGCATAAAAAGACACTGTTCTACTCAAATCAATTGAAATTAATCAGAAATTATGGAATAGGATTAAAAGAAACCATTTTCAGTACTTTCAAATTAATAGTATTGATTTTTATGATAATAAGAGTTCTTAAAATTAGCATAATCTTTGAATACAAAATGTAGTGGAAAGTGCTTAGGAAGTTGTTTTGTTTTCTCTTCTAAAATTGCCCTTGTTTTACTCAGTGGATTATTTTAATAAACATTCTCAGTGATGGGCACTTCAGTGTTGAATATCCAAGTAATGAAGTCTAGCTTGCAGATGTTTAGAGTGTGATGGCTGGTTTGAGATGTGCAAATTTACAAATAATTGCCCTGATATCACATAATAGTTCACTAAATTAAGACTTTCAGAATTAAAATTGAATACTTCCATGGATATGATAAAAGACACCACTTCTTCAGAATAATTGTTGGAAATACTTAATTTCTTTATTTCATAAAGAAATTCAGTTATAATGATGTCAAAATCATGAAAACAGCAGTTTGCATTAGGTTTACCATTGCTGCAATTTGCAGTCTTTGGCTTCCTTTAATGACTCAGAAAGAATGAATTACACTTAGAATATCTGTCCTTGGATGTAAGTGGGTGTATCTTAAGTAGATTGAATATTCCCTTGGAAATACTTTTTAGCAAATTTTTTAGCAAATTGCCTTAGTGGATTTTACTTTTGTATGAGTTCATTAAATTTCAAGAGACTCCATATCCTGTCCCTTCCGAACTTCCTTTTCTTTATTCTCACATGTCATTTTCCCCTCAAATACATAATTTTTAATTCATTCTGGATGCACCAATGTACTATAACTGAATGTCTTACCTGTGTGTGTTGTTTAAATCAAGAAATGTATTAATCTGGTACCCTGGTTTTTTTTTTTTCTTATCAAACACCCTTCCCCTTAACCATATGTCGTTTTATCCTTAATCATATGTCGTTTTATCCTTAATCACCCTTTTTAATAACTGCATGATATCTTATTTACTTGATATAATGTAGCTTAACCATCTATCTTATTCGATATTGATAATATGGCTTTTAGTCATATATATGGATAGTTGTGTATATGTATGTAAATACCAAGCTGCTTTCAGAAATAGTCAAGTAAAGTATCTTCATCAGTCTTCTCCTTGGCATAATTTAAAACAAAACCATTTTTTGGTGTCACTTTTATTTTTTTAATTCCCCTTTTCATATACAGTTATTCATGCACATGCAGTTATTTTTTTCTTTCTACTCAAAACGTAACCCTTCTTCATTCATTATTAATGGAAACAACCATCAGTAAGCTTAAATGTACCAGATTTTCTCAATTCTAAGACATGCAGTTGATCCTACCTCAGTGGTTGTAGCACTAGGATGCTTGACACCACAAGCCCACTAGTCCCCAACACAGATGAGCAAGTCTTAATGTGGTTATTATTGCTGCCCTTGGTGGTCCCAGCCAGGTACCTCACCAACTTCATGTCAGTTATTTGCGTCAGTGGTACTATATACTTGTAGTGCAAACATGAGCCTAAATTTAAATCCCTGGTTAAAGCATCTCTTAAAAATTAGTTTGATGCATCATGGACACATTGTGATTGAGGAGGGTCATGATTTTCCTTCATGTAAATCAGTGATCAGGAGCTATGTAGGCCAGGTCCTAAGGAGGGAGGATGTCCAACACCAGTGGATAGAACTCTGCTTCATTTCAGCCCTAAAATTCATGGAGATGGGCTGGCAGTGGCATGGCAGACAAAGCGACTCATTTGAGATAAAATGTCAGCCGTCTTGGAATTGATCGTAGAATTCCCAAAGCTAGAAGAGGTGGTTGAGAATCAGCCAAGCATCCTGAAAGACAAAAGCCTGTGTATAGCTTGCATCTGATTTCAGAAGTTAATTTCCAGCCACTTGTAGTTAAGGAAATAAAATTATGGATTGAACCAAATAAGAAATGCTGGCAAAACTAATATTTTGGTAGGTATCTCAGAATGTCAACTTTGGAGCCACATCACTGGAATAATAAAGAAGAAACTAATATGAAAATGATACTGTATAAGCTATATAATCTATTGTGAAAAAGCAATTATATTTCATATCTTTTTTTCTCTAAAATCCTTATTAAATGATTGCTACTTAAGAGACTATGCTGGATGATATTATTCTGTGGTTATTATTTTGCTTTTAGAAACTTTCAGAATTATGACCATGCCATGCATCAATTAACAATACATTCGCGATCATTCAGCTCACCTTCTTAACTTCTTTTCCTAGGAGGGAAAAAGGCTAGATTTACTATCCAGAACAGTTGAATGAAGATTTTACAAAACAGGAAGGAAATCAAGTTATCTGGAAAAAGGAAAGCCTTTAGAAGATGCTTTTATCTTGGTAGGAATGCAATCACATTTGTGGGACAAAATGATAGTCACTATAAATAAAACCACTGAGCTTTCTTTAAGGAGAAGGAACTGGGTGCACGTGTAAGCTGGTCCAGTGGACCCCCTGGGAGTTTCAGCCTGTTTCTAATTGGGTTCTGCGTGATTTGGGTTGGAATTGTAGACTTGAGTCTATCATTTGGAACCAAATGTTCCTGTTGCTATTCCTGGAAGAGGAAGTTAGCAAAATGGAATAATTTTCTCCCCACATTTTAAACTGCTATCAGTAAAGAAAGGACCTTTCCGTTCAATAAGTTTTCCATTTATTTTTTTCTCTACATCTATCGCCTCTCAAAATATGTTAAGTTCTGAAGTTATGAGAGCAACATTAAGTGAAGGCATACAGTAAAGTGGAAGGAGGAAGAGGAACATATGCCACCAATTTTAGATGTATTTGTGGTCCCCAACATATTAAGTTATCTTTGGGTAGACTGCAGTTATGTTTTCCCAGGGTCTATTTTTTGAAAAAAATTATCTCTGGCTAGTCAGGCTGTCATTTCAGGTAGTGGGTCAAGGGAGTTAGTAAACTTAAATTTACTCTCATTTTGGTTTGATTTCATAAGAATAGTATTTGGGCCCGTTGGCATGTTCTTCTGCTCCACATCCTCTGTTGTCTGCTGTGGCTCCTTGTGTCCCAGCCCTGTATTCTGAACTTCTTTGAGCATCTCCCTCTAGGAGCAGGAGTCTTTTCTACAGACTTCATTTATCCAGCACTGCAGTGTATGCAGCAGGCTTCTCAAGTTTGGGTGTTTTTTTTTTTGTTTTGTTTTGTTTTATTTTTAATTTAACTAAAGAGGACTTTTATTCCATTCAATGCACCAAGGGTCTGATTATTGTAGGTCAGATGCACTATTGCCATTCATACTGTAGTATCACAGGCAGATAGGTAGATGTCCAACAGGCTTGAGTTATCTTCCCTATGTAACTTACCCAAGAGGAAGGAGACCTCGAGACAATCACCCATGGTCTGGGATTGTTAGGTCCTTATAGGGACAGTGTAATGTTTCCATTAGTAATAAATACACATTACTGAGTCATAATGAACGCTCACTGAACTCTGCTTTGCTCCTAAGGAGCTGGGAAACACATGAGTAAGAGGCTCCAGCATACAGATCCTCAGGTCTGGAGTGGAACAGCGGCCACACAGGCTGTGTTAGAGGAGCTGTAATGGAAATAGGCGAGCCCAGTAGTGGAAGATGGCCTGGGAACATTCTGGAGGCCTCACAGAGATGAGGCATCTGAGCTGAATCTTGAAAGAATTTGGTCAATGACAGGGAAATAGCAGAGAGCTTATAGGGCAAGTGGATACTTGAACATGACAGCAATTCTACCTGGACGTGACAGCAGATCCTCGTGGCCACAGGCCCTTACAGAACCTGGAGAATGGTGAAACATGGGTGGAAACGCTGATCCTGGTTGCAGTCACTCTTTAAAAGATCCTTTTCAAGCCCCCTATAAACTTTAGGCATACCCAGACAGCCTGGAAATTAGAAACAGAAGCTTATTCTCCTTTTGCCGCCAATCCTTTAACCACAGTTATATGGATGCTTTTTTTTTTTTTTTTTCTCCTTCTTCTCTCTGTCTAACCTGGAACTCCTCAGGACGTTTAGGCAGGATCTAAATTGGGAGTTTCCTTGACCTCATGGGAGAATCCATCTGACAGCTGTTCCTCTAATGCTTTCTGTCCTGGATATTTGGCTCAATGGCTGCTAACAAAGCCAAGGTCAGGGGTCCATCCTTTCCTGCCTGGGACTCTCTGCTTTCCCCTATGGCCGCAGGCTGATAGACTAAACCTTTGTCTCACTAAGGACTGCGGCTGGCCCTGGGTACAAGGGCCGGCAGGCAGGGTGCACCTGCACTGCCCAGCCTTTGCCTATTCATAGAGGTGCAATTAACTTCTTGAACCATCCACCTCAGCAAAGACCTGAGAAGGAAAGAATTGAAGTGACAAAGACTCGTTGCTTAATTACAGACCCAATTTTATGAGGGATAAGTGGATTATCTGGATATAATTGTCAACCCCTCAGGAATCTTGGCCAGTTGTCTAAAGTTGGACCTAGACCCTTAGTGATGTGTGAAATCCCCTTTCCTTGAGGAGGTGGAAAAGCCAGGTACATCCTGCCCACCCCACCCCTATTTTAATCTACTTGATAAATTGTAAGAGCAATATAAGCTTCTTAAAAAATAGTCCAAATAGTTCAAAGGACTACAAATGGAAAAGTGAGACCCCTCCCTCAGCTATAGATCTTTCTGGACTTTTTATGTGGGTCTACAGACATTGTGCGTACAGTTTTTGCCCAAAAAGAATGATAATCCTTGTATTATTTGGCAACTTCATATTTTCCCCACTTAAACTCCCTTACGTATAATAGGGTTGCTGCTTTACAATGAGCATTTGAGGTTAAGTCCCAGTTCTACTCTTTTTGGCAAAAGTAACCGAGTTACCAGACAAAGCAAATAAAAACACAGTTCACTCAATTAAGTTTGCATTTCAGGTAAACAACAGATTTTTTTTTTTAAGTATGCATAGGTCCCATGATATTTTGGGGACTTAATGTAGCAAAAAAAAATTATCTGAAAATTACATTTAACTGGGTATCCTGTATTTTATATACTGACTTTACATTTGTTAATTGATTGATTGATTTACCTCATCACATACAAGACTTTTATGTGCAAAATCCCCAAACCAGAACAAGGTCTATTTCCTGGTTTGGAAAGGTTGTTCTCAGGGCTGCTGCTCACACACCTGATGAATGTGTGTGTTGAAGACCAACTCAGCCGGGGCTCCCTATTCTCATTAGCAGCCTCCATGGGAAGGAGCTGGCCTGTGCAGTGGCTTTGTGCTCAGGCGAGACTTTGGCTCTTTAATCTCTGCTGCTGTGTGAAGGCACCAGCGGCAGTTACCTGAAGTCATGTGGGTGATATTAATTGAATTTTTTAAATGAATGCTGGTATTTGTAGGAATTTGCAATGCAAACAAGCGGGACACGTTGTAATTAGAGCAAGTTTTTAAGATTCTTTGAAGTACTAAATGTTTATGAAATTCAAATAGGGGTGCCAATCTGCACAATAAAGGGGCTATTGGTGGTGTTTTTAAAAATCTATTTTGTAGATGTAAATATATGCCATAATTAGTGGGAAGTAACTTGAAGAGCCTCTGCTGAGTTTATTCCTACTATTCTTATTTAAAACAGCTGTGACTGGAATGCTGCAGCTGCTGTCCCCTTTTGCTGAGCATGGGCACAGTAGCCCCTGGGTGCACACTCAGCAACCTGCTTCCCCATGGGCAGCTCCATCATTCTCCCAGTCCACAACTCATCCCAGTTTCCATCATCACAGTTCTCAAGATGCCAGTGGGGGCTGGCCACTAAGGCCTTAGGGGCTGGGGGTGGGTGGGTAGACATATGCTTGCAAATGAGTCAAACTGAGGGTTTAAGGGCAGCTAGGATCCTGGAGACCCCCCTGCCAGTGCTGCCTCCTGGGTACTTCTGCCTGAAGGTTCAAAGACCAAGTGCAGAGTGATTATATTCTGGCACTCTGGCGTCTGCAGGAGCAGCTGCAGGACCCATGTAGTGCCCTGGCTGGCCGAGCCTCTCCATGTGGCAGGCCTGGACAGCTGCCCACAGCAGGGCCCAGCTCCCAGCACTGTCTGCCAAGGAGCCAGATGCTTCCATTGGAAAAAATTGCTTCACAATTTGAAATCTTGGTCCTTTGATCATTACTCAGAGAGGATGAAGAGAGGTTCAAAGTGGTGGTTTGAAAACAACAGCATCTCCTTGCAGCCATCAGTGCCTATTACATTGTCTCATGTCAGGGACAATGCTCTTGATGTTTTCATTTTTGCAACCAAGTAATTCCCACCCAGCCCTTCCAAGTCTTGAGGGTGGGAAGGGAGTGTCCGCTGCTTGCTCCTTTCCTGACCCTGTGTCCCTGCCCTCTCCCCTGCCCATGGGGTTATCTGCTTCCTCTTTGTTCTGGCAGGCTTTTTCCCCTCTGAAGACAGTGACAAAGTAATTGTC
The DNA here is from genome assembly GCA_004024945.1 of Uropsilus gracilis. Taxonomy (NCBI): domain Eukaryota; kingdom Metazoa; phylum Chordata; class Mammalia; order Eulipotyphla; family Talpidae; genus Uropsilus; species Uropsilus gracilis. The sequence continues at coordinate 89,115 of PVHY01004292.1, forward strand.
ATCAGCCAAAGGCTGCTCTGCACTTGGCAACTGTGGCATTCCCTTCCAGGTTCTTCCTGGGGCCAGGTTTCCGGAGGCTGAGGTTTTACAGAGCTAGTCCCCCAGCCCTCCCCTCCAAGGACTCAGCTCCTAGGGCACTGGGCTCCAGGTCTTACTTTTCCTCACTCACAAAATGGGAAGGATCCTTCTCTTTTTCATCATATATATTTTTCATCATATATATTTTTATATATGGCTTTTTCATCATATATATTTTTAAAATTCAAAACATGAAATCAAACAGCTAAATGCCTTTGAGAGTAAATGGGCTCACCAAATGAAAGTTTGTAAAGGAGAAACCAATCTGAGGTTTGGTGACAGATAGTTGAGGTGCAGAAGTAAAGTAATAATATAAGAGAAAGGAATTTAGGAAAGAACCTGAGAAAATTTGATGCTGCTTTTTTAGTTCCTTTGCTTTCTAATACAGTAACCTTTCTCTGCTTGGCACTGTAACACGCATCTATTTCAGCCTTATACTGTTTTACACAGTTCACCCACAATTGCACCTAAAAGTCTTGCATTCTTTCAATACATATTATTTACTAGTAAATAAACATCATTTATTAACCATTATCTTATTTCCAGAGAGAAATCTGTAACATCTCTAATGGTGTATTTTTGGAGAAGATAGTAATTTTGTGCCTGTTTGAGCAGGTATTACTAACACTTGTTATAGACTCACAAATCAGAAGAGTCCTTATTTTCCTTTGTGGCAGGAGCCTCTGTAGCATCTGTATCACACACCTCAAACGCAGATGGCTCCCTGATGACCATCTGTATCCTGTTGACCGATTAGGTGTGACTTGAGGCTCTGTCTCTGGCCTGCTCTATATTTTAAATCAACAGATTAATAGGATTGGTTTGCCTTATTTTAATGGCCACCTTTGGCATAGTCCATTACAGTTCACAAGTATGGTATACATTTTATACACGTTCTCTCTTTCCGTCGCAACGGTAGCCATTAGAAGCAGGTCCTCTTTCTGGTTAAAATCAGGACATTTGATCCCGGTGGAGTCTACGTTCCATGCTGTGAGTCAGGTGCGCCTACAGTGAGAGGACAGTGAGGAATTAAATCCCAAATACCTGAATCAGATGGACAGCAGATCTGAAATCTCCATCAGGTTCTGTAAAACTCCACTCAGAACTTGCATCCTAGAAAGCAGATATAACCTGAAGAACCTTATGTGTGAAAAGAAGAGGAGGAAAGGTGAGGTAAAGAGGGAAAAAAGATGGTTTGCAGAATTTTCTTTAGAAGTATTTTGAGGTCTGTGTGATTCCAAAAGACAAAGCTCTGGGTGAAAGTCCTTAGGTCACTACTTAAAATTAGTAGGTTGAGTCATGCCGGCTCCTTGCCAATAGTGTTCGTGTTTTACATTACACCAAAAAGGGGGGGATAAGAGCTGTTATTCCCCTGCAGGATTGTCTGCAGGACTTGGGTTATCTAAGCCAGTTTATTGTAATCACATGGTTGCTTAAGGTGGATGAGGGAGACCAAAGATGAGACCTAGGAGGTCATAGCTCTCAATATGAAGACTTCAGCATTGAAAATAGGGGGAAGGACCAAGCATTAGGGAATACGGGTGACCTTGTATCATAATACTTCTTCCTGAGCATAAAACTGAGGAAAAGGTAAGAATACCCTTTTCAGGGCCTCCAGAAAGGAACACAGCTTTACGCACATCTTGATTTCATCTTGGTAAAGATGCAAGTTGGATGGCTGATCTGCAGAAGTATAACATCATAGATGTTTTATTTCAGTCCACTTTATTAGTGGTAGTTTGTTAACACAGCAATGGAAAACTAGTGCAAGATGAGAAAAGAGCTAAACATTGGGTGTATCTAGCAACTATTGGGAGGGTGATAGGAGAAAGAATTGACTTCTGGACCCAGTTCATATGTAGGGTCTGCATTTCTAGGCCAAAATGGACAGAGGCTTCTGGAAAGGGCCAGTTCCTTGGACTTGCCCTCACCAGCCCCTTTGACAAGTGTTTTGTTTTAACACTTCAGAACCTGACCCATGACCTACTTCAGGCTGACTTGTCCCTAAAGGACAGATTATGGTTTGATTTTGGAATTTATTGGGAAGATAAATGCTGGATTTTAGCTGTTTCTTGGGTTTTTATGTTTATTTGCTTTTAGAAAACATCCTGTGGTCAGATAGAAGCTGATTAGGCAGAATAGTTTGTGTCTCTGAGACTAGCACATTTTTTTTCTCATTTTCTTGCCTTCAGAACTATATGAAAGAGGTTTGCCCTGAGTCTGCAGTTGGGAAAAATCAGTCATTTGGGTGGGTAACAAACTCAGTGTGAGTCCCACACTCATCAGAGTTTGCCTCCTTTGTTGTTGATTTAATGCTAGCATTCTTTCCTTGATGTTACCTTAGCTTCAAGGGACTTCAGTGACCATATTTCTTTCTAGGATGATCTGTAATATCATCAGCTGACAGATGATTATCTTTGGCATCAAAACCTCCTTCTAGAAAAATTCCTGGAGAGCAACTGTGACACGGTTGAATGGCTGTGTGATTGTTTTCCATGTTCAAGAGTAATTGCAAACCAGTTGTAATAGATTGATTATTTGCTGTTAGGAAGCCTTTTAAAATCTGGCTTATTAAATTTACACTGACAGCAAAGTTTTCTCATTGTTTCTGAAAAGCAAGAAAATTAAAAAGCCCTCCCTACCTCTTACCTAAGTACCTCTGGCTAAAATACACATAGACCGAGGGTCTAGCAGTTCCATTCATGGAAATACCCAGCAGAATTGTATATGTGTGTTCATCTAAAGCACATTTGAGAATGTTTATAATAGCTCTTTTCATGACAGGCTCAGTTTGGAAGCATCACAAATGCCTCTCAGCTGAATGGATAAATTAGTGTTTTTCACTGGAGTTCACTAAATTCTCTACATTAAGGATGAGTAAGTGAACAACACACAGCATATGAGTCTCACAATATAATGTTGAACAGATGAAACATGATTCCACATAAAGTTTTTTTTTTTTTTTTTTAAGTCAAAATGGTTGTATGTATGGCATTTTAGGGTCCAGGTCATCTTTACGAGGTGCCGGGGAGTGGTTTTGAAGGAAGCACAGTGGCAAGCAGCTGTTCTGCTGCTAGGTCCTGGTTGCATAGGTGTGTTCACTGTGTGAAAATTACTCAAGTTGTGGCCTCGCAGCTTGTGCTTTTTGCTGAATCAAATGCTGGGCTTAAATTTCATGTGGAAAATAGTTAACCTTGACTACATTAAAATTTGTAATTGGTTAAGATAGTTTCTGAGGGCAGATTTTCATAATATATGTTTTTTAATAGTTTCATAATATATATCCTTTAATACCTTCATTTTCTAATTCCTGTCATTAGAAGTACAAGTCATCCATCCCCATTCAGGATGGTGCTGAAACAAAGGTGAGGTGGTGTGAATGGCCTGCCCAAGTGCCTATAATTGGGAACTTGGTTTTTGTCGGTAGAGAATTTTAGATGGCAGAGTTGTCTTCATTTTTATTACTACCATATGCCCACAGTTCTAAACAGCGCTATTGAATTAAAATACCACTTGAAAAAAAAATCCTTTGTTGGTCCAAATCCTAAATAATTGCTGAGCTTAGTGTTGTTTTTATTTTATATGTACATGTACTTATATGTACATATTTCTTATTCAGAATATTCAATCCCTTAATGTACCCATGAATTCAGCCTTGTATTTCTTTCTAGAGTGAGCTCTTAGTCGTTTGCAATCACTGGAGCTGGTGTCTCTCCGTGGTGCTTCTTCCTGTGGTTAAACAGTAGATTCAGAAAAGAGCAAGCACAGAACAGTGATTATGAAAATGAGGAAACAGAGCCTAAGTCATTTCAGTGCTGTTAAGTCAGAGTTCTTGCGCTAAAGGCTAAACCAGTGAACCAAAACGCCCACTTTTTTTTTTTTTTTGCCCGTGGAACCGCAGGCTCTCATTGCCCGGGGTACCGCAAACTCAAGCAATCCCCAGCCTCAGCTTCCCAGGTAGCTGGGATTACAGGCGCGCGCCACCACGCCCAGCTATTTTTTTGGAACTAGGTCTCGCTACGGGCCCCAGGTAGGACTCGAACCACTATCCCTAGCCCCAGCCGCTTCATAGTCTGAAGCTTACAAGCACGAGCCACTGTCCCCGGCCTCAAAACGTCGACGTTTACTGAAAACGCATCTGTTCTATAATAGATCTTAAAGCAGCATGCACTAGCTGTCCAGGCCACGAGGGTGAGGGCTGCTGCTCTTGGAGTAGTGTCTGTCAGCATGGACACTCAGGTGGGAACATGAAGGGCGTGAAAATTCTCAGCAGTTTTGCTAACGTCAAATAATTGACTACCATTTGAAACTTGATTAATGTCTTAAAATTGTATATATTGAGTGATTGCACTATTTGTTTCCGTGGATGTTTCCATGTATGTTTGCTTCTGTGGTCCAAGTCTTATTTACTTGTAAATCTTTTGCTTGCCCCCCCCCCAAAAAAAAAATACCATTGAAGTGAATAAATAAGAGATAAAACTGCAAAAAAACTGAAAGCAAAGAAAACATTGTGCCTTAGGAGTTAAAATGCGATTCTCTAGAAAACTCCTACCTGGTTAAGTCAAGAAGGCTGGGGTTTAACAATTTAAAAAATCTCCAACTCCTCCAATTCTCCTGATGACTTCTCCCCCATTGCTTGTTCCCATGCTCTTTTCTATCCCCTCCTTACCCCAGAAACATCAAACTGTTTTTGATTATTCACCAGTCCCTCAAAACATCATTAAAATAGCAAGTTTTGATTGCATGACAGTATTTACTTACAGTGTATTTATAGCCCTTTAACATTCTTTTTCAGAGCTGGAATTCTTTCTTAAGTTGAAGGTAATAATTTCTAAAATACGTTTTTCCTCCTCCACATAAACTTGTTGCATTGTTGTTGGGGAACATCCTGAATATTCTTCATTAGAATTAGGACACTTGTATTCCTGGAATAGTATGCAGCCACTGAATATTATGGTCAGGATAATAGCATGTTTGAATACTGATATTCTGTGTCAGTACTATAGAAGTTATAAGATAAATGATTATATATAGTATAATGCACTTACTTTTTTTTAAGGTTTGACTGTGTTGAGGGTTTATTTTTTATATAATTTTTAATTGATTGTACACATACATATATACATACATACATACATACATACATACATACATACATACATACATATATTTGCATCATTGTCTACCCCATGGTTCTCTCACCACCTTAACACCTGTGAACCATCTTTATCTCTGTGCATATTTTAAAGCAAGATTTGTAAGAGTGCCACTGTCTGCAAAAAGAGAGGGAATGTGTTGCTTGAATATCTGAGTGCTAAATATTTCTAAAAGGAAACGAGAACAGATAGCACTGGTCATCTTGGGGAAGGTTAGTTAGTCTACAGGTAGAAATATACTTAGAAATGCATACTTTTCACAGCTTGACTTTTCTCTGTTTGCTATATGCGCGTTTTTACTCTTATTTTTAAAAAGAAAACTGTAGGCATAAACTATGTCACAACAGTAAAAAGCATGAAGCTCATAAAGAACATCACTGGTACTACCCACCACCACAGAACGCCTGGGCTGCTTTTCAGAGCTGTGTATCCAGAGCAGGTGTCAGAATAAGACAGCACAGCTGTTAAAGACCCACTTTCAGTGCCTGGTGACTGCTGTCTTGGAGAGCTGGGTGATGATGGTAGTATTAGCTCATGTGTACCCTGTGTTTGGCATCTTTCTCCTGGACACTGAACCCAGAAAAACCCAAGGATCTCCTCTTCAGCCTTGTGACTCAAGTACAGATCTCTGTTAGGGGGAGACAGTCATCATTTCCTCTTAAGTGGCTCCTTCATGGAGCCAAATATCAAACCTTTGAATGTGAGAAAAATGCAGTTTATCCCCTCATATAATTCAAAAAAGAAAAATGTAAGGGAACATTCCTGAATTTATGGGTGATATAAAATTGGACAAGTACAAGTAAAAGCAGATTGGAATCCAGTAAAAAGGAACTAAATTTTGGTTGGTAGAGGCTATTAGAAGTACCCGGGGTAAGTTAATTACTGTAGTTGAGCCCTGAATTTAGCTTTGAATTTCTTGGCACATAAGAAAAAAGGGGGAATATAAAATATATGGTACTTTTTATTTGAAGTCAGAAATTATAGTTTGGCCTAAGGAAATGGACATTTTCCTGATAGTTCAAGGGGAAATTCAGATGCAGATACATATTAAAATTATATATAGGATGACTCAGGCCTTCATAGTGGTTAGTTCCTCTGCAGGTTTTAAAATTAGCTGGTCAAAATGTGCCAAACCTCACCAAATATGGTCCCCTGAACAGATCAGGTCTGGTCTACCCCTCCCTCTGTCAACATCCAGCAGTCAACCAAATACCCTCTCGTTAGCACTGTGGTAGCAACCACCTACTCTGTGTATATTCCCTCTTAATCTCATCCAGCAACTTCCCCAAACTGTGGTCCAGGGGTACCTTTGGGGGATGCATATCTGATCAGACTCTGGTATTGTCCCCATCTGATAATTTTATAACCCCTACGTCCCATTGGTTTTATTTTTTTCCCTTTTTCTTTATTTATATATAAATTTCACAACTTTGTAATCTCAAGGGTTTACCCTCCCCTCCCTTCCCCCCCTTTCCCTCCTGTTCATAGTTGTGCGCTTCATTTTGGTGCTTAGCTTGTTTTTTTCACTATATCCCATATATTAGTGAAATCATTTGGTTTCTGCCTTTTTCTTTATGGCTTGTTTCAGCTAATATGATTTCTTCTAAATGCATCCATTTTGTTATGAAGTTGTCAAATTTGTCATT
>PVHY01004293.1:0-49033 GCA_004024945.1 Uropsilus gracilis
CGCATGTTCGTTGCAGCCCTGTTTACAGTTGCAAAGAATTGGAAACAAACCAAATGCCCCCAAACGGATGATTGGCTAAAAAAAATGTGGTACATATACACGATGGAATACTACGCATCCATCAAGGAGGACAAACACATGTCATTCGCAGCGACCTGGATGGAGCTGGAAAAACTCATATTGGCGGAAATAAGCCAAATGAACTGTCATTTTATAATGACAGTTGCAGATAATGAAAATCTGAACCATTACAAGAACCTTGATTTTAATTATAGTTTTCTTAATTAACAATAAAACTTAATTATAATTTAGTCTATAATATAAATTGAGTATATAATTTAGTATAATGTACATTATACTAAATTATATACTCAATTTATATTATAGACTAAATTATAATTAAGTTTTATTGTTAATTAATGTTATCCCATATTGATTGGTAATGTAATATATTGCTTAATAGACATGTACTATATACATAATGTATGAAATACATATAATTGATATAAATGACTACTAATTCTATTATTCATCATTATCTTGAAAAATATTATGCATTATTTTGAAAATTCAGAGTATGATCATTTTCATGCATAGTATCAAATAAACACATCTTGGCTTTTAGATGTGTGACTTCTAATGATTTTGAGATTGTTAGCTTATCTGCACTTTTTCTTCCTCAAAGCAAAGTTCTTGCATTAGCTGTTTCTATAAATGTCTCCCAGACCTATCTCTTCAGTTTAATCCTTGTGAGTTTAGGCATTTATTTCTATGTGGTCATGTTTCTTATTGAATATTCTGCTGCTGTTTTTAATAAAGCATTTAAATTATATATATATATATATATATATATATATATATACATATATATATATATATATATTTGACCACTGGAAAAAAATTCCCTGTCAAATTATTTACCAAATAAAGAACATTTCTTGTAGTTATGTAGGCTTAAAACTTTATTGATGTGTTTATCTCTCCAGTGTTTTAGTTTTCTATTAAGTTCTATTACTTTTCCTTTTTAATATTTCACAGGTCCAACTATTTTGTTATATTTCCAAAATACTACATTGCTTGCAGTCATTTTTTATAAATGCAGAATTTCTCTATCCCATGCCTGCAGAAGCCCTCTTCAAAATATCTTGTTAAAACTCTATTCCTCATCCTCTTCTTCAACAGCATCTTATTCTCCACACAATAACATGAAAACCCTTAATTCTAACATACAAAGTCACAGATGACTTGCTAAAATAAAAACCTTGATAGTATTCAATCATTTACTTATACATATGCTTCAGTCCAGCTAAATTTGTTGTGTCATGTGATTTTTCTTTTTCTGGAATCCCTTTTAAAATTTCTAGGAATTTTTTTTTACTTCTAACAATTTCTTAAAATATCCACTTATTTTCAGTTCTATCTTTGCCACTACCAATTTTTTTTTTCAATCCTACAAGAATCTAATAGATACACTTGGTTTTAGTAAGATAAAACAATTTAAATATAAGGATTGAATTTTACATCTCCCATATCATAAAATGAAGTCTCGGCTGCTAATACTGTAGAGTGCAAATTTACTTAGAAATAGTAGGAGATGACAGTCAACAACGAGAAGACACTAACAGACTCCAAATGAGCACAAACTGCTAAATGCAAAGTTAAGACTGAACACCTACCAGCATGGCTCTATATCCTAGGATCACAGTCCCTCACCCAAGAAAAGGATATAAAATGAAGAGACCAAAGGACTCAACATAGATTTACAAACAAGAACAGAGGGGTCCAAGTGAACAGAGAAGGTGTCAACTGGAGGGGAACCATTCCAATAACCATTTGCTGATATTGTATAAAATCTAAAGAAATAATACAATTTAAAAAAATAAAAAATAAAGAAATAGTAGGAGATAGTTGGGTAGAAGGGGGCACTAATCCATCATGAGATCTTGAAAGCAGACACTCACAAGAGGAATATACTATAGGATTGGAGTGATGCTTCTATATATCAAGTGATGCTTTGATAGATAGATAGATGATAGATAGATAGATAGATAGATAGATAGATAGATAGATAGATAGATAGATAGATAGATAGATAGATGATAGATAGATAGATAGATAGATAGATAGATAGATAGATAGATAGATAGATAGATAGATAGATAGATCAAAATTTGGGAGATGAAGCTATTCTAAAATAGGGTTAGCACAGTGATCACAGACAAACTACTTTGCTACCATGAGGCCAGATGCTTCAACTGGGACAAACCACCAAATTTCCAGGAAACCAGCAAGAATAAGGGTATCCTGCTTGTAAGAACTGCTAAAGGGAACTTTTACCACATTCACCTTTCAATCACTTTACCTCACCATTTTACCTGTGACTTCTTCTCCTAACCACTGCTTTCCTTTTATTTCTCTAAGTATTCCTTGACTTGTTTTCCCTCTTGAGATATAATTTGAAATTCCACTTAAATATGAATTTCCCAAAATTGCAATTATTTTTATCTCAAATACATATACTTGGTATATCCTGAATTCTTTGGTTAACACCAGCAAACTGAGAAAATGAGGAGATAATCATAGAAATCAATACTTCTCAGGGTTCTCCAAAAGAACCCATCTTCTGCCACTTAATCTTACACACCTAATTTCCAGAATTGTGAGATAACATTTCTATATCTTCAAAGGTGAGTTTTAAATATTAAACATTTAAAAAAACTAAAATTTTTCCACTTCCAGTACTGAAGAAGAGTATTGAAGTCACTCAATCATTCCCAAAACAAATTTAATCAAATTTTCTAAATGTCTACTATCATTATTTTGTACGAGAACAAATAGAAAACAGAAGTGACAGGCAAACATGAATATGATCACTATACAGTGAATTTTTGAGGCAGAAAACATATGTTCCCACTCTCAAAATTCAAAATCATAAGTTATAAGTATCCTTAGGTTTTTTCTGAGCCCTATATGGGGTGAAAAATGGACATGAGTGGAGCCATTTTAAAGTAGGCTCAAGATTGTCATGGTGAAATAAATGCTTATTTGTCTGTGGGTCAGAGTATCTTAGACTGAGACAAATAACAATTGTTTCAGGAACCCACGTTTGAGCAACCAGCAGGAGAATGAACAGTCTGATCACAAAAACTGATAGTTATGGAGTTTTGCCAGAGAACAGAATCTTTGGCCAATTAAGTATAATCAAGAATTGCTGAAGCATGAAGCTTGTTAACATTAATTCTTTTATTTCACCACTGATCTCATCATCTTCTTTCTTATAAACCTCTAACTTTCACTCCTTGTGGGCACATTTTATGTTTCTGCTTGATATACTGTAGCTGAATTTCAATTCTTTAATTCCAAAAATATATTTTATTGCTTTTCATTTCATTTTTTTTTCAAGGCTACCAATGGCAAATGGTAAACTTTGCCTATAAGATACTTTAAAAGGGACACTCAAGAAGTGAACATTTCAGTTTTAATTAAAAAAAATGTATTCAGAGCATAATCCCATAAAACAAAGATCCTTATCTGCATTATACAATACAGAGACTTAAAAAGTAAACTGGCTTACTATAAACTTACTGTAAAGTAAAATGAGGAGTATGGAACTGTTGATGTTAAAGGAAAGCTAAATTTATGATTTGAGATTATATGAATCAATATGACTTGAAAGGATCTGCCTCCCTTGACATGGTTGAATGGGATGTCTTTTATTTGGAGTAAGTATGTTATCATTGTAAGAGCAAATGATACAAAAATAAAATTACAATAATTTCTATATTGGACTCAGGAAAGTTAAACAATTAGTTAAGTATATTTTTATTGTTTTCAGGGGACAATAATTGTTATCAAGCTATGATCCCTGAGGACTAGAAAGCAAATAGTTAATTAAGACAGTCAATTGTTTGGCTGACATATTCTCAGCAGGCCAGTTAAAGTATTTGACTGATTTATTCAAAACAATGTTGCTTGACTAATTTATGTTCACCTGACTCCCAACAGGGTAGTTAGCTACCTGACTGATTTACTGGAAACAATGCTGCCTGACTAATTTACATGAAACACTACTTTAACTTATCTTGGTAACCAGCTTCCAATTACCCCTATCTAGTTTGAGCAGTCCTCCAACACGAGAAAGACCCATAACATTCTTAATTCCAGTCTTGAGTTACCTAAAAGTAGCAGCAGGTTCATTAGCATACTAAAATCTCCACCCAGAGGAGGAGTTAACATGTCATTTTCTGAACATACTCTGAATGTGGAAATACAGTCTGCCTTCAATGCAGCTCCAGATGCCCCAAAGTCACCCAGTCATCAAAATCATCTAGAATTCTTTGTTCCATGTCCTTGCTTCTGCAAAATCTAAAATGAAATCATACACATCAACAACAACAACAAAAAAAATAGTCCAGTCAAAAAATAGGCAGAAAATCTGAACAGACATTTCTCTAGAGCAGACAGATGATCAACAGTCTCATGGAATGGGCGGGCGGGCGGGCGGGCAGGTAGGCAGATGGAAGTAAATAAAAATAAATAAAATCCTCATCATAATTTATGCTCGAGGACATCCAAATCAAAACCACATGAGATGTCACCTCACACCTGAGAGATTGACACATATGAAAGAGAACAGTAACAACAAGTGGTAATTACGGCACAGAGAAAAAGAAATCTCCCTACCTTGTTGGTAGAAATGCCGATTGGAGCAGTGCTTGTGGCAAACTATGTGAAAATTTATCATTTTTTTTACCATATGATACAGAAATTCCACTCTGAGGTATCTACCAAGAAGATATAAAAACACTTATTTAAAGTTATATACACATTTAATTGTGCATCACTTAACAATAGTGAATTTATGGAAACAACCTAAGTATCTAAAGTCAGATGAATGGATTAAAAGGATGTAGCATATATACACAATAAAAAATAGTCATTGAGGAAAGGAAAATGAAAACATTTGCAATGGCATGATGTGTAAGAGTCAGGCAAAGGAAACAAAAAAGGACAAGTGAGACTCAGCTCAGCCAAAGAAGCTGGAATTGGATGTAAACATGATCATCCAAACAGTTTATTAAGCCTTACAAATCTATTTAAAGGGTGAGAAAGAATAATTGACAACTAGTCAAACAAGAGGAAGAAGTGGCTTAGGCAAAATCAGACTAAGTAAAACATTAATTCCTGTGGAATACCTGGGGGGTGGGGATTCACTCATTAACTTGCTGCTATCTCTTAGGGAATGTCTCTTTGGGTTAATATTAGAGGAATGGGGACATTGCTGCTTAATGGGGGTCAATCATGCCATTCTATCTTCAGTTTTCTGAAGACAGAGAAGATAGTGAATGAAGTTTTCTTCACTCATGCATGAGCCTGGGCTGGTGGCTGGCAACTCCCAACAATGATGGAACTACAGAGAAGTGTGCTAAGTGAAATAAATCAGGAAAGAGATATCATGAGATCATTTTACACACATGTGGAATATAGAGGGAAAGAAGATGAAAAGAAACCCTATACACAAACCCCAAGGGTGGGGGGTAGGGGTAGGGGTGGGTATTTTGGCAGTGGATGGAGGCTGATATGTAGTGTGATAACATACATCTGAATAAGGGTTAGCCAATACCTCTAAATCATATACAGTATTGTAAACCAATGTTGTTCTTGATAAAAATGAATACAATTAATCAATTGATCCATAACATCCCTTTCAGAACTTTTACCTGGGGACTCAGTCTTTGGGCACATAATTCTTGCGTCCATTGCAGGTTGTAAATAATAAACTATTATTTCTTGAGCACAACTTGGGTTTGGTCTATTGTTTGCTTCATCTAAGTGGTAAACCTTTTGATTTCTACATGATATGCTACAAAATTACTCACATCATTTTCACTAATATTGAAAAAGACATCAGAAAATGTGGACAATATATGCAATGACTGAGTAAAAATGGGTAATAGGAAAATAGAAAAAGGCAATATTTGATTTGTTTAAAGAATTCAATGCAACATATTAAAAGAGTACTATGCAGGTTATAAGATTTGATTACTCTTGTTTCACACATGAGAAATAATCAATTCTGGATGTGTCTATTTGAGAAATTATATTTAGTAAAGAGGATATTCAATAATAAAGGTCCTTAAGTTTTAATACCTGAATAAATTTAACTACATTTTAGGAAGCATTTTTAGGGCTTTTATGAAATGCCTAATTTTGTTGTTTATTTATTAAAGACTAAAACTGAAACACAGGGATGTTTCTGTTAGAAAATGACAGACCCATATTCTAGTTTACTGTACCTGGAATTTTGCAATTTCAACTATAATTTACTCCTGATGTTCAAGGAACTCCCAGTGATGAAAAACTATTTTAAAACTAGCATTTATGCTTTGTTAGACCTATTTCATTATTCATATTTCTTCTTCAAAGTGAAATTTTCAAAGGAAAACTATACAAAAGCAGAAGACAGCTTTAGGTTAATATCCTAATGGCCAAAATGGAAATAAAATAAAGCATATCAGTAACTTAGTGAATGAAGAATTAAACTATGAATGAAAATTTATATACCTGATAAGATTTCTTACCATTTAAGACTGCAAAAATACTGTCCAACATAATATCAAACTGATAAAAGTCCTTAACATTGCTCAATATAGAACTGTTACAGACCTTGACCTAAAGGATGGCCCTTTGCCATCTAGGGAAAGAATTCACCACAGAGCACTGGGTGCAGTTGAACCAGGCAGGGCTTTTGTACTGAAAGAACAGCTTGGCTCCTCCAAAGGAGTGAGGAGATATTTAAAAGGTAAGTCAATGGGGGGACTAGGAGAGCAGGGTCATAGTTTCTTCTGGGTTGAACTACCCCTAGGGTGAACAGACAGATCATATGACTTATAATGAAACTCTTAGCACTTCTCTCTTCAGGAAGAGATGAGTCATTCATCAGGATCCATCATTTTGGTGCCTCATCAGCAATGTTTTAGGCCAGAGCTCTTCAGTCCACAGCTCTATTCACCTCTTCCAACAGAACAAGGGGCAATTCATCCTACTGGCTCAAAATTTATTTTATCTACTGTCTCAGAAAAATATATATATAATAGAAGACTAGTATTCCCATACTTGAATAGGCTAGTAAAATATACAAATTACAAAAACAAGTAGTATGCATGCATTGTTCAATAGGAAGTATGTTACTTAAAAATTATTTAAATTAAACAAATCAAGATAATTGGGTTCAGCTCCTATATGATCAGTTCCCTATTGTTCACAATATGTAAAACAGGAAAAGTAATATAAATCATTTTTTTAATATTAAGAAAAATATTCAGGGAAGAGTAAGTCTTTCAACATGAGAACAGGGAAACTTGTGGAAGAACTACAATAATCTTGAGCAATAAATTCAAAAAAATCTTTTAGGGGGAGAGAGAGACAGAGAGACAGGGAGAGAAAGAGACAGAGAGACAGAGAGAGAGAGAGAGAGAGAGAGAGAGAGAGAGAGAGAGAGAAACTGTTATCTTTTGCACCAGAGAAAATAAATGAAAATATTTTGAAGCTTAAATAATAGTAATTAAAGAATGACCTTTTCCTGGTGAGATTGACTCTATAGCCCCAAGCAACTATCATGTTGCTAAGCTTCAAAGACACTCTATTTCATGATGATTTTATTACAAGCTTCTCCCTTATTTAAATCTTTTTTATAAAGTCTTTATTTCCAAACTAAAACTGTATATGATAATCATATAAAACTTCACATTTTTAAAATGAATTTCACTTTAACCCTTGTAGTGTTTTATCTTCATTATTTTGTGTTTGGTATTGATTGTCCTTTAGATAATCCTCCCTGTGTTGGGAGATGTCCCCTATGGTCAAGTTAAATAAAAATCAAAGATGCTCAAGTGGAATAACTTCTGGCTAGATTTTATTTTTCTCTACTCACCTTTTATTCTGTCTTATACAGATAACTGCAGCTGATTATCTTACAAACATTTTAACCAGATTTATAACACAAGAGCTGTTTTTTTATCAACAGTAAATACAGGAGAGTCATTTATAGGCGATAAACACAATGTGAAAGAACTTGGCAATTTGTTAATCTATTTCATATGCACAATCTCATTCAGTCTTTGCAGTGCACCTGGAGGTAAGAATTGTGATTTCTGTTTTATCAGGGAAAAAGTTCAAGTCTCAAAAGTTTATGACTTGCCCAAGGTCACAGCAACTGTTAAGAGGCCAGGTTGGGAAATGAGTCCAGAGTTTTCTGGTTCTTAGTTTATGTTTCTATAAGCAAAGCAATCATGAAGACGCACCTTAATATCATCAGTAATTGCTTTGGGTCCCATGTGGGTTCTCTATTTTAGTTTCCACTCTCCTCTTGTCAAATAGAAAACAACTCTGGATTTGGCTTCAGTAAAAGACTTTATTTGAAAGGATTATTGCATGAGGGAGGAAAGAGACTATTGCAATAGTGGAGATGGGAGAAGGAGGACAATATTATAATGGAAATCTGCAAACATCTCAAAGGTTAGGTCAATAGGGCTTTTCTTTAATAAGAAGGAATAAAAAGGCTAGAGAAACTGGGTGTGAGGAAGTAGGAGACAGGGTGGCATGATTTTACATAGATAGCATTTTACGCAGGAGACAGTGTATTCTCAGAGAGAACTTTAATGAGGGGTTACAAATTTAAATTGGCTGAAACTGGGTCATGTTCAAGAGTTTGAGGGAGAGAATCTTAACCAAATCTTGCTTGACAAAGTATTTTGTAACAATTGATGGGAGAACAATTTAGTGAATCATTCATGAGGCAAAGAATGGGAGTTTTGAGATTGTCTCTGCCATAGGGGAACAACCCAGAATCTGCAAATCTACATCACATAAGATGGTTTTATGTAGTAAGCTATTTCCAGGACCCCAAATAGTGGAGAGATAACTTAAGCACTGATATTTTCTAGGACCCTGGACAAGTTTCTATGACGTTGCTCTCATTTCTAAACATTTTTCCTGAGTAGAAATACTTGACCTTTAATACCTACACTAGTCTTCCCATGACCTCTGGCATCTGTAAGAATTTCCTATTAATTCTATCAAAGAGTGTTATAGTCACTCATATGATCTCTTCATGCATATGAGGGCAGGGTTAACATTTACTAATGGTAATAACAAAAAATTGAGTCCAGAAAAGTTGAACACATTATAAGCAGACATGACATTCCTAAATCACTATCAGTTTGGTTTCACCTCAAACACTTTTAAAATATCTAACCATAAATATTCCTTGGCTTCCCTGATTTTTTTTTCCCTTTGGTCAAAATAAACTGTCCTCTAACATTATTTAATATGTACAATTTTTTTCCTAACCTGTGAAAGCATAACCTGAAAAGGAAATTCCATGTGTCATACTCCATTTAATGGAGAGTAGAGCTGTAGAACTGAGCAGAAGAAACCGTAAAGCACAACAAAGGCCTGGAGGGGAACAGAGGCATATAAAGAAGCCTTGATTGCACGATGGTCTTTGCATCAGGAACTTGGGGAACATGGAGGGAGACACTTGAAAGATATGTAGGTGAAAACCCTCAAGGAGGCTGTTAATGACAGCCTTAATCTAAGCTTTTGATTCTGTCACTTTCCAGATTTGCCTGGGTTTTTCTGCCTCTTTCTCATGGTTATCTGCCAGATGGTATCCTGGACTTCTGAAAAGATTTTGGGCCTCATCCCCGTTTGGATGGGAATCTACCAACAAGCGAATGGGTAGTGTTGGGTACTTCATTTGGAAACTGTTTTCTGTTTATCACATAAATAATTCTATTACATTCCCTTCCTATTAAAGCTTTTATACAGTTAGAAAATTGTATAAATAACATATTCTTATAAAGGAATGTTTTGTCTTTATTCAGTGGTTGGAGATCCTATTTAGAGCATGCGGAGCTTGAGGCTCTTGATCTCAGTCTGTTCATTAATAAAACCAAAATCAGGTGAAAAGGGGGCAGAAACTAACAGCCAACAAGCCACAGGAGAAAAAAACCTTTTAAAATGTGGCTTCTGCCAATCACATTCCCTTAGGTCCTTCCACCCGCACAGAGCAGTTGCCAGACAAATGCAATATAACCAGAAATTTTATTAACAAGGGAATTCAACAGGGAAACAAAAAGTCCTTAATGCCACAAGTAGCCAGTTATTTCACCCCAAGTACCATTTAATCCAAAAGTCCTAAACACATGTCCAAGATGGCGGCCCTTCAAACCTGCAGGTACCCTGCAATGTCCAGTCCTTCTCCAGCATCTTTCTCTTTGCTTCTTTTCTCTCCAGTATTCTGAGCTGCTCCGCTTCTCTAAGGCTCTTTGTATTTCTTCCACAATTTTTGATGCACAAATCAGCTTTCCAAATCCCTGGCCATCTCCAGGTACCAGCTCAATATGCCACCTTGCTGCGATGCCACATTCTCCACACCGGCTACTCTTCTGTATGCCACCTTACTGCAGTGCCACATTCTCCACACCGGCTACTCTTCTGCTGGTCACGATGACTCCTTGCCTCCTCCAGGTCACTCTTTCAGGGAGCTTACCCTGGAGAGGTCACATGGGTCTATTCTCTCAGTTCACCATTCTTGTATCCTTTATTTCTGTTCTTTCCTAGCTCCTTCCTTTTATCTCCACCCTCTTGCTGCTTCTCATCTTCTCTCTCACTGGGCCCTTCTCTCAGACTCCACCTACCAGGGTACTCCGGCACCAACACAATGCTTAACTGTATTACTCACAACCCTGTATCAAAACCTCTAATAAATTGCACGATGTGGGGCAAATGTATCTTTATTACCTGAACTAAAAATGATTGTATAAATGTTAAATCTGCATCCTGGGTTTTGCACTCACCCACGATACAAGAACAAGAAAGGCTTCATTAACTAGTTTAAACTAGGGTCCACCTTCAGCCTGGTCCACCACCTAAGCGGTCCCATCAGAACATGGAGGCTGGACTCCCTTCAGTCCCCTGGTCTAGTCTTTTATACAGTTTTTAGGTCCTGGCGGCCGTTGCGGTGGTCTGGTGCCACCGGGTCATAATCCGGTTGGCTGGTCTCCATCGGACAACCAGTCAAGCAAGCCTATCATCCTCTGATTGGTCTGAGGCAAGCTCACTTTATATCCTGAAGCAGGGACATTCTTGACTGGAAATCATCTTTGGTCTAGAAGCGAGGTTTAGTCCTGTCAGTGATAGTTAGGCCAGGCTATGTCACATCATAAATAATTTTATACAACTTTTATAACGCCACAAGTAATTTTATACAACCTTTCAGGTCAAATGCTTTCTCAGTCTGCAATGTTTAAAGCTACAGCCAAACATGGGTTGTCAAGTTACTAGTACCGTGGCCTATCAGTTTAAGGTTCATATTAAATCTTCCAAAATAAGTTCATACTTCATTATATACAAAATCTTTTTTTTAACTACAGTACAGTGAGTCTTCTGTTTTGCCTTTTTTTTTCACAAACTTGCTTCTTTGACTCCACTGATTTTGATGTTTACTTTACCACATTCCTAACTTCCAATTTACAATTAACTCTCTGAGTGAAATGTGAGGAAAATAAACCAGGAAATACTTAGCACATTAGAATTTAAAATATAAAGACATAATTATACACTTTTATTTTTATTACCCATCATCATTGCTGTGAATAGAATTCAATAAATTCTGGAATTGGGTTGCTTATTTTCTTTACAGGGAGTAGCAGAATTGTTTGGAAAGAACATGCTAGTCCTAGTATTGTAACAAAAGGTGTCATACGCTATTTGATTAAACCAGAATTGGTTAATAATTAACTTACAGGAATACACAGCTAGTTTTCAGGAGACGTTTCAATTTTCCAGGACTTATTCCAATAACTTGTGTTATTTAATACAGCATTTTGCAGAAAATTATGCTAATCCCAGTAGAAAGTATACACATTTCTTAATTTATTAATCAGTAATTTATTAAGTAACTTATTGACTGGGTCCTACCCTAGTTTCAATGAACACAAAACCATGGCTGCATTCTTAAGTATAAAGATAAAAAATTAAATACACTCCATACTTCTAGCTTGTGATTCCATAGAATTAGTTCTTGACTGATAAATTTCAATGTCATGAACAAAATTTATAGTTCATGTAGTTAATCTTTATATGAATTTTATAGCAAGGAATTTAGAACTGGGCAACAATCATTTGTTGAATATTCATTTTACACAAAGAATAATCATAAGTAAGGGCACAGTTCTTTATATAGAACTTAAGTTGTAATTAGCATAGAAAGGATATTTAAGCAGGCAAAGTTAAGCAATAAAAAGTCATACACACAAGACAAAATGCTGAGAAGACAGCAAATATTCAAACTACGGCAGAGTTTAATACCAAGAAAAAGCTTAGAACTTGGGTATGTTTTATAATGAAATTGAATAATATAAAATTCCAGAGGAGATAGGGAAGTATACCAAAAAACCTGAAAATGGCTATGAATTAGAGTTCTGAGACAGAATTTTAAGATGTTTGTTACTGAGTGATATGAAACTCTATATTCTGTTTCTAAGGGAATAAGAAAAACCCTTACAGCTAGAATATAGCAATCAAAATATTATATAAAAACTTACATGTGTAATGGTTTGCTACAAGGGGGATTATCACCCCTAGTATTAAGATTTTTCTCATATCAGCCTTTAATGATTTCCTGACTCTTCTTCCTCTGGACTTGGCAATATCAGGAAAATCTTTGTGTTGCACTATGTATTTGATCCCTCCAGTAGTTTTGAACATCCTGAGGATTTGCTTCCTTCTCAGATCTTCACACAATCATATGTCCTCAATGTAGTTTCACCCTTTGAATCTGACTCTGATCAGAACCTTCTAGATCACTCCTTTTTATGAAATCTCCTTGATATCTGATGCATGAATTCCACCATAATTTCACACTCTCTTACCTATTGTATGTACTCTGACCTCTGATTTTCTATGTCAAATGATATGATCCGTTCTTATAACATATATAAAAATAATAGAAAGTGACATTCATATCTTTGGGCTAAAAGAAGAGAATCCTACATATTGCTCTTCTAAAAAATATTTAACTTTCCTCCTCATCAGAAGCTGTTAAAGCCAGTAAGTCATTATCAGTGACTTTTACCTTGTTGTGTAGAAGCCCCTGTTTAGAACAAAAAAGGTAATATTCAAGTAATCTAACATATTAATGATTATGTAGAAATACATATTTCTACATAATAATATGTAGACATATATTTAATCCCTGACATATTAATGATTGGTAGAAAAAGCATCTTGAGATAATAGCCTGGCTGCATGTTTACATACTATGTGGTACTTTTAGGCTAAAAGAATCAAATAACCTTTGGTCCCTCATGTTTACCCAATTGCATGTCTCAGAAATTAACTGCAAGATGAAAAGATTGTTTCAGAGTTATGAGTTGTGTTTCTCCTTTATAAATTCCAGAACCCACTAGAAACTACCTCACTTAATTAATTAAAATATCAAAAAAGCAGCAATGTATTATTTTTGCATGTGTAAAGTTCTTGTATAAATTGAAGTCAAAATTTTTAAAGGGTGGCCTCCTACTGGGAGTCATCTGATGCTGGTTTGCAAGGCCTTAGTTCTCAGTTGGGTTCTGAATAACCTCTAAAAAACGGTTTTTTACTAAACTCTGAATTTGCTTCACAGTAGTACTTAATTAAAAAGCGATTATTATTTGCCCTTATTCTAGTTCTAATTTTCCATTCTAAATGTTGCTAATTCAACTTAAATCAAGGGGAAAACAAGGATCCAAAGGGATGATTTTCTGGAAAGAAATAGCAACTCACCTGCATCTATGACTGTACTACTTCTGTTCTTTAGAAAAAAAAAAAAAGATGATTTAAAGGATAATAAAGAAATTTTGTTATTTACATCTAGGGTTTCTTTCTTTCTTTTTCTTTTTTTTTTTTTTTTTTTTTTTTTTGAGACTAGGTCTTGCTATTTTTGCCAGTGAACAACAGGCTTATGTTGTCCAGGGTACCACAGACTCAAGCAATCCCTAGCTTCAGCTTCCCAGGTAGCTGGGATTACAGGATTGCACCACCATGCCCAGCTATTGTTGGAACTAGGTCTTGCTATGTTGACCCAAGTGGGACTTGAAGTGTGATCTTTAGTCCCAGCCTCACTCCACAGGAATATGCCACCATGCCCATCTGGGTTTCATATTATTATCTCTAATTCTGACTTTCTCTTGGACTAAGTGCATTTCTGTTTTCATGATATATACGGTAAGAATTTTGAACTAGTGGATAATAAAATAACATGCCCATCAATATCAGTGCCTAATTTGTGCCCCTTTTCATTGTCCTAGAGAGAAAGCAGACTTAATATTTTGCAACTTTGCAAAACAAACTTGGTACTCTCCAATGAGAAGACTAACAGGAAATTGATTCTCTAGTTACAGTATCCACTCAGAGTGAAATACAGCAGTGCCTCCTTCCCATGCCTCAGTCACATCCCCAAGTCACAGCAATAAGTGCTTAGCTCTGGGGAGGAATGGAAGTTCATATATCCGTCTCTCATAATTTTCCCTTTGTCTGACAGCACTGCCAGCCAAGGAAGCTATTAATGCCAATCATCATGACAAAGGTTAAAAAATAGAGCCTTGTCCAGTTAGAACCGGCCACAGACCACCACCTCCTATCACCAATGTAGAGAAGTTTCACTTTTCAGCGGGTAATATGTTTTTACTAATGTCTAAAGACACAGAAATCCTATTATGGGATCAAAATGAAAAGTGAATCTTAAATAAATTTACTTTTTAGCTTTGGATGCAGGATCATAATTCTTCAGAACTAGATTTTTAGTTTTTATTTTTATTTATTTATTGTTTACATTACTAAGCTATGGTAGGGTTGTTGTTGTTGTTTTTTTTTTTTTTTTTTTTTTTTTTTTTTTTTTTTTTTTTTTTTTTTTTTTTTTTTTTTTTTTTTTTTTTTTTTTTTTTTCTGAAGCTACTATGTATCATGAAAATCAATTAGTATCATCATCTTAGCAACTAGGCTCTATGGTTACAATTTCCACAGATTTTAATTCATCAAGGAAATAAGACCCAAACAAGTGAATCATTTCCAGATATAAGGATCACAAAAACCAAAAGCAAACAAATGCATTGGGTAAACACGGTGGCATCTGGGATGATCCGAATATCCTAAAGGGAGAAAGCTTGTCTCTGAGATACGTAAGCTAAAAAGCTTTTCTTCATCCAGAGAAATCTGCCATTAAATACCTGTGGAATCTAATGGAGGTGAAGGAGCCTCACTATTAATGTTATGATCTAACAAATACATTTTAGAGTTTCACTAAATTGACCTTGGTTGAGGTGGTAAAAAAATAGTGTGATTAATAAAACGATACAAAAATATAGGAATTACAAGGTTTAACTTACATCTTGTTTTCATCTTTGTTTGAAAGGGATTTAAAAAACAGAAATAAATATCAAACACATTAAAACATTCATAGAATTTCTATTTATACCACTAGGAATAATTTTAAAAGTTAGAGATAATAAGAGTAGGTATACAGTTTCTAAAAGAGTATAGAAAATATAAATTCAGTGAAAATTTTAAATATGCAAATCAACTGGGAAAAAGCTGTAAATACATAATTCCATTGTCAATCGTCTTTGCATGTAGTCATTTTTCCATGCATAATGGATCTTAGTGACAATGAGACATAAGAAACAAAACACTTAGAAACCCAAACATGTAAATAAAATGATGTGGTCATGTGTGTGATTAAACATTTTGTATACTAAAAGGTAATATCCAAGCTCATTGTAATGTAAATTAATATTTGGAATTTAATGCAAAACTATATTTTATATAATTTTATTAAGATTTACTTAATATTATGATCAATATTTTAGAGGCTTAAAAAATAACCTTCCTAAGTTAATAGTGATATCTAATTCTTGCTTTAATTGTAATTTAATCTTTTAGGTTTGTGTAAAGATACCTGTCGTAGATTCTCCACTACTGTTTATTTTCATATATCTTTTAATATTGTGAAATATATATGAAAAGTTTCCTTGGGATAATTATTTTGATTTACATAATTAAGACTCTGACACCCACCCTGACTTACTAAAAGAAAATCTCTAGTTGTGGATTCTGGAATACTTTCGTACTTAGATAAGTACTCCTTGATAAATCTTATTCACAATAAACATTTGAAAATTGTATACTAAAATTAGGAAAGGGGTGGATTTCAATCAATGTTAGTTCCTCTTAAGCCAAAACCCATGCCCAAACTAGCCCTACGTGCATTTTTCTATAACTCATCATTTACCATGTTTCTGTACTTTCTGTTTTCCTGTTTGGCTGGTTACATTACATAGTGCATGATCCAGTTGTTAAAATAACATGACAAACTTGTTCGCTTCAAGTGGTTCTGTTTCTCTAGATAAAGGAAAACCAGCAACTCAGGTCATCCCTTTTTCCAAAAGGAGTCCAGGCTTTGGTAGGTTAAACCTCCTACAAACTGCTTTGCCCCACCTGAGTAGGGGGTTTAAACTGAGATTTCTGCCCCTGCAAATGCTTTGTCTCCACACACTTTTTCCTAGTCAGAAATGAATTTCCTCAGTGGCTCTTCTGTCAAGTGTAGTCAGTGTTGGTCTCCAATATTTAAGCCAAAAATTGGTTTAGAAAACTAGACAAATATAAACAACTCAAAACTTCAAGTAGAATTTGTTATGGAAGAGTTATGTATAGACTATGCTCTTTGTTGTAGGCCTAGATGCTAACTACAGAGCCAGAGTGATGGCAACTATTCTAAAGGAACCAGAAGGCACATCATAGTTCTCGAAGCTAATCTTAAACCTATAGAGTTAAAATGTCTTAATTCTATAATCATAGGGGTTTTTGCTGGTTTTATCATGAAGCTGAAGAAATTTAAATCAGGTTTTAATCAATGAGTGTGTTTTGTCTCAAATCTGCTTTCCTGAGTATACAGAAACAACTTATGACCTCCTTTTTCAAGATCTTCATTTTTAAACTATGCTTCCTGTTATTATCTAGTGTATGTACTTGTTCTTATTCTGTTTTTTCTTTATTATCCAAATTTTTCCTTCCAAAACGGAAAGAGCTGAATGGGCTTGAAGGGATCTGCAAGCCCATTCAGCTCTTTCCTATTTGGAATATATGTATATATTATACCTATATAAAATAATATATATATATACACCTATAATATATATATATATACCTACATGTATACCTATAATCTATCTATCTATCTATCTATCTATCTATCTATCTATCTATCTATCTATCTATCTATCTATCTATCTATCTACCTACCTATATAGACCATATATATATGCTTATATGTTCCACTTTAATAAATGAGCAAATGGTACTCCTGGCTCTATAATTCTGACTCCTTTGAGCATCTGACTAAGGATTTACTACCGATTTCAAAAGTGGTGACCTGGTTACTAAATTAACACTGTAAATAATTTTTATTTTCTTATTTCTAAAGTAAAAATTTAATTAACTTCTGCCCTTTCTGTCTGCTGATGAATGGCTTACCTACTCTGAAGAGCTAGCATCTTCAATAAGTAGCATCAACAAGATTTCTTTGTAAGCGTCCATTACTCTTAGAGGCTAAATCAATCGTACTCATTGAAACATGGTTTCAACTTAATTGAAAAAAATTAGTCTAATTATACAATAAGCACCTTACTACAAGTCAGAGAATTTTAAGATACAACTTAATGAACTATCTTTGAATAACCTTTTCTTTAAAGTATAATCTGAACTTGCAAGACAGATATATTGGAATGCATTTTTATGCTTAATTTTATGACCATGAATAGTTCATTCTATCATATAGGACATAGTTTCATTCTGTTACCATATAATTTGCCACAAAATAAAATAATTTGCAAACTGAATTTAATGTGCTCCTAATTCCAAGAATTTAAAAGATTAAAAAAATCCACTTTAAAAAAAATGTGGTCACTAGATGTTTATTATGATTATTTTATTAATTATAAATAACTGCTATTGTCAGTTGTTTAAATTCACCAGCTAGATAATCTTCAAAATATTGTTTTATTTTGGAAATAAACTTTTCCTTTCATTTTTGAAAAGTGTACTTGAAATGTCTGCTTTCATTTATACCCAACAATGCAAATGTAAAACAATCCCTTTCTTTTCCAATAAATTAATAATAATCTCATACATTTTAATGTTTAGTAATTTATGCTCATTTTTGTGTCAGTTTTTTTTTTGTTTGTTTTTGTTTTAATCTTCCAAATGAGATTTTCAACTGACCTAGTCACAATGGAACACTTTCTCCTTCTTGAGTTTAACTCCCTTTCCCCAGTGACTCACAAAAATGGTCATTTTTAGTGAATGGAGGAGTTAAAACCAGACTCAACTTAAAAAAAAAAAAAACAACTCTCAAATGGTGGTGATGAGAGAGATAAGGGTGGGTAGGGGATAAGAAGGAATGGCATTGCAGGTGGGAGGCTCCGTTTTCTATTTCTTCCTAAGTAATTGTGTATTCAACTCACTCAAATTAAGCCCAGAAACCATGATTGACTCAGTGTCTTTGACATCAGTGATTCTAGTAAAAAGGTCAAAATAAACCAATGCATTAGTATTAAAGTCTAGACCATAATCTTAACCTAAGAGAGTTTATGTATGCCAGGTTAGCATGTGTGAGTATATGAGGCTTCAGGGTAATACATAAGAGGAACAACATAGCACAGTATCCACAATATGAACTACTATGTATATGTTATAAATAAATGTTTATATAAAAACAACATAAACATTATGTTTATGTTATTTTTAACATGCCATATAAACTATTTTATGTCATGGACTCTACATGAGACCCAGAAATATTCAGGTACTTTTTATTTGAAATTTCTAATATAAAATATGTATACTGTTAAAAGCACATTATTTCATGTTATGCTTATCAGAACCCTACTGAATAGATACACATAGTTTAAATGTTTTGCCTTGAATCTATCAATGGTTACATGTTTTATTACTCATTATTATACTGATTTGTTCCATGAATAGAAACAACAGTATAGGCCTGTTGCCTATTTTCCTATTTCAAAACAAAATTCCATTTTTGAGTCTTCCAAGGAAGTCAAGTTCCAATGAATGTTTGATGCCACCATACTGTTTTCATATTCTAGCTCACACTCCACCTGTTTAAATTATATTTGTTTTAAAGTGTTTATAATGCATGAACAGGTAGACTATGGTTTGCATACTTTTTGAACGCTCTTCTTCTTTTCACAGGGCCAAAATCCCTTTTTATCTCCTCCTATTTTTTTTTTTTTCAATAATCAACTGGTCTCTTAGAAGGTATGTCAATATTTTTCTATTACAACTATTCTTCTATTTTTGTTAAGATATATTTCCCAAAGTCTCCATTTCATCTCTTTTTTTCCCCCAAAATTATTTCTCCAAACTTAGCACCTTAAAGTAATTGACATGAGCCTGGATTTGAATTAATTGGTGTTTCTAAAGGAATACTATACTAAATATTATTTAGTGTTGATGCTTTGCTATAGATTATTGGTATTCAGATTTTCTGGCAGAAGATAAAGTTTTGGACAGAATGTGTACATTGTGAACAATGAAACAGAGCTCCTACCTCCCTCTCAGTGGAGTGTACACTGCACTGTGACTCAAAATACCCTAAACCTTCCAGGCCTGCCTTTCAACCAGAATTAGTTGTATTCAGAGATTTATTTGGCCATGTAAATTTTTCCTTTAATTTATACCTTCTCGTTTAGACACAGCATGTGCTCATATATTCTTTAACTCCATATCACATTTTCTTTCTTCTAACTCTATATAAATCCACTGTCAACTCTGACATTCAGATTTCATGAAATTTTGATGATTGCCAATGGGTGCATACAAGATAAATTTTAAGAAGCTGTCAAAATAAGAAAGAACCAGCTATCTGAAGAATCCTAATGTATTCTGACAAGACAAATATAAATGTTAAGACCTACTATGTATTTTTTGGAGAGCTGGGTAAATTCTTTTTAAGAAAAAGGATGTGCAGTAAGAATTTAACAATCGTTCATAAGACACTATTTATTAATTTATCATTAACCTTAAGATATTCTGTCATGAGAAATTAGAGGAAAGCCAAAAATCTTGCATATAATCTTAAAGTAAATTTTTATACATAAAAGTTTATTTAGTCAAAATTTCTAATGTTAGTATATTCAAGACAGATACATATACAAAACTGAATGAAGGCCTGAGGTATTTAGGTATTTAATAGAAGATTCTCTCAGTAACTGATTTATATGTTTATATTTTTAAATGGGGAAGTTATTCCATTTATCCATCTCATTTAAAATAAACCATGGTTTAAAACTGATAAATATGTCTATATGTAAATACATGTCAAAATGATAGATATCTTAAAAATCATCTAAATATGCTTTACCAGATTACAGTTTTTAATTGCATAGACTTTGCCTTTTAATGTGGTTTTCCTTATTCTCAAGCTATGAATTTATTTTTTTTAATTGAATTTTCTTCACTAATTATATGATTTATGTATATCTGGCAAATTAAGAACAAATTTTTGCTAGCTAGTATACAGTAAGTTTAAAACACACATGGTACACTAAAATAAATAAATAAATAAATAAATAAATAAATAAATAAATAAATAAATAAATAAAGGGAGGACAACAATAATCTCATTAGGTAAGCATATTAAATAAATGTATGTATACTTGGGGAAAGAGAACTGAGAAGAGAAAAAAACAAAGATGTGAAAAGAGGAGGAGTTGCTTGAAGTTCATGAATACAGAAATATTTCAGAATTTGAGAATATTTCATGAGAATAATTTACTCATAAATGAAAGCCAGGATTGTATAGTAGAAATCTTTCCTATTCTCTACTTACAATGGGAATTTGATGTAGAGCTATCAAATTGCTGACTTATGTGGCATGTTTTACCTAATTAGGAAACTACGCTGGCATGTTGGAAAATTTTGCACATTTCTGTGATAGGTGTGCCATGTTTGATGTAATATAAACTATACAATAGATTTAAAATATAATAGTTTTAGAATTTAAGAGAATTTGAGTTAGTATGTATCAGTACCACTGGCATGTGGCCCAAGAAACACTTATATAAGAACATAGTGCAAATTACTCACCACTGAGCTGTAGCTTACTAAAATGCCCAATGTTCTTTTAACTGGAAGTAAAATTGGGTAATTCTTTAAATGCTCTCTGCAAGCCTGGTGCTATATATCAGGTCTCTCGATAAGGAAGGGAGATCACCAACATCCTTGTATTTATGAGGAATGATTTGAGGACTACTGACAGCCATGAAAGCAATTGGCAGAAGGATCTGAAACCACCAGAAGCCTATTATAGTTGAAATTATCCTAGGAAGACACTGATTCACTTATTCAAATACTCAGGGAAGAAGGACTAGCAAAATCACATTGTCTAGTTCTACATTCCAGTCAGTCTAATGCAATCTATTATTCATTGATATATGAACATCTTTTCTGACTACATTTTGCTGCATTCAGCAATGTATGTGGTAAACTCATCTTGGACTATCATCATGTGCCAGGTATTGTGCTTGTTGTAAAGATAAAATGGGGGGAAAGGATTCCCAAAATTTGAAGGGTTTTGAATTTCAGTTTTTGTGAGATTTCTTTCTTTCAGTGATTTTGACTAAAAATGGTAAATAATTTTAAGAAGCAAATGTAAAACAAAAACACCATAGAAATAATATCTTGGAATTTTGCAAGATTTGGGTATATCAGGCAGGATTTTAACATCTACTTTTCACATAAGAAGTCCATATTATGATTCATAATATCTAATCTTTCATCAGAATAAATTAAACATTTGTGCATATATGTGTGTGTTTCTAGTTTCAGAAGAGCAATGAAACCTAATCACAAACCCTTTCTCTATACTACAGTTGACTATTATCAGGGTTCAAAATTGGAGGGGGATTCTTTTTTATTCATGGGAAACAAAGACAGGTAAAAAATATATCCCAGTGATGTACTGGGGTCTTAGGAAAAACAAAAATAAACATGTCACATGTTACTAGAATTCAATATTCTTCTCTACTTTTGTCCTCTTTACTTGTTAGTCTCAGTTTTTATCACTGAAACTTGGCTTTCTGAATGTGTCCAAATATAATAATAATAATAATAATAATAATAATAATAATAATAATAATAATAATCAAAAGTTTCTGATATTTCTTTTAAATATTACTATTCCAAATTGGAGAAAGATTACTTATAACAAAGAATGCCCACATTATTCTAGAATTTTAGACACTATGACAGCTTTGATAGGAGAAACACTAAAAAAGAAAAAAAAAAGAAAAAAAACACATCTAAGTGATTAAATGCATTATGCCCTTATTAAATAAGCATAGCAAGTCAAATGAATATTGGAGGATTATGGAGCACTGTGTTGTTTGCTTGATCATTTCTGGCTATATTTAACTCTCTTTTGAGGATTTGGTAGCTCGGTAAAATTACACTTCCTGGTGTGAAATTGCATGCTAAATATAAACCCAATTTATACACTTGGTACAGACATGCATATGAGTTATCACTAATCCTTATAGCAATCTACTGGGTATTTTAAATGATTTTCCCAAGTTTATGTAACTCAGAGTAGTGCTTATGTAAGCTTTCCACTTTGCTATATTTCCCCAATATTGTCCCCCCAAAAAAACCTAATACTGGAAAAATATTGCAAAGTCAATGCTTCTTGCATTGTAAGGCAAATTGCACTGTTATAAAATTCTATAGTCTATAAAAGTAAATTCTCTTGGAATATTTATTTCCCTTTAGTCTAATTTATATTGATATCCCATATTCAGTTCCTTTGGTATTCATTTCAACTAATTAAAAACCCACTTAAACATTTGATTCTAGCACATAACCACTAGTTCAAAGTATATCAGCTCACTTATCTCATGAATTTAGTTACCCCAAAATAGCCTTGACATCTCATCATAGATTATTTCACTACATTAGGAGAGATTAGCATAAGCTTTTACTATAATCACTTACATTATTAACATGCAACTGATTAGTTGTACAAATTTGAAAATATTATATCCACAAAAATACTTTGAAAAGAATTTAGCAAAAGCACACATGAAAAGGATCATTAAATGGGAAAAATCTCACTATTAGCAGAATATTTTTTCAATTGCAACAATTAAAATTTCTAGTAAAGCTTTATAAATGACAACTGATAACATAACATATAGGATTATAAGAGTATTATGATTTCATCAATGACTTCTCCAAGGAATTAAGTTCATTATTTTCTTACTGTTAATGAATTTTAAATTTTGTTTAGTAACCGATCACTAAGCATGAAATGACTCCCTTTTTATGAGTCCCTGTGGGAAGAAAAAATAACAAATTGTTTTAAGAAAGATCTTACAGCAAATTACTTAATTGATAGTAATCTGAATATATGACATTTATTTTTCACTGTCATATATATTTGACAGTGAAAAATAAATGTCAAATATATAATTATGTAGTATATATAATATCTATGGCTTATAATATATATGTAATTATATATTATATATATATGACATATGTATGAAAGGGAGTATAGTAGATAAGGCAATATCAAGTTTACATGCATGTGTGTATGTGTGCATAGGTACTTTAATCTAATTAGGAAGATTGTGTTTAAATAAGAAAGAGCTAAAGTCATTCTACTCTGGATTTTCCTCTTGTGTTCAGGAGGCTGGTCACTGTGTTCTACTCAAACTTTCAATTGATTGTATGAGGCCCACGCACATAAAAGAGAGTG
Organism: Uropsilus gracilis; assembly: GCA_004024945.1. Lineage (NCBI taxonomy): Eukaryota > Metazoa > Chordata > Mammalia > Eulipotyphla > Talpidae > Uropsilus > Uropsilus gracilis. Next base: position 23,876 of record PVHY01004293.1, read on the forward strand.
ACTGCTTTATTCAAAGTTTTGAATTAAATGTTAAGAAGGCATTGGGATAATTTAGATAATGCATATTTCTTTAGCTAAGAAAACAAGCTTAAGTGAAAATTTGATGAAGTGCTTTATTGTTCCTTGAAACATTAGCGAGATCGTGAAGGCTGCTCAGCATCAAACATTTTGCTGCAATCCCCAACAAGCAAAACAATTCAAACTCATTCCAATGTTCTAAAAGATACTTTTGTTGGATTCATTTTTTTCTGGACTAGTTACTGCACTGTAAAATACTGAAGACTATAGAGCTCAATTGCAACATGAGCATCACTACTTTTTATCCACCCTCTTATTATAGTCATATATTGAAATTATTCCTGATGTTAGTATCTTCTGAGAACACACTCACAGAAATTTGCAGAATAATGTTTGATAAATACCTGGATGGTCTGTGAGTCTGCCAGGTTGACACACAAAACAAGTCATCACTATTAACCAGTTAGTCTCCAACAAAGACAGTAACAAAATCATACCTGCATCTAATGTGATATAACCATCTTGTGTGTGCATATATAAATATATATATTTATATACATATACATGCATATACATATATGTATATATATGCATATATATGCACACATCAGGTTATATGTGTGCATATATATATGCATGTATATATAGGTTATATATATATTTTAGGTTATATATGTGTATATATAGGTTATGTATATATAGGTTATATATATATTTTAGGTTATATATGTGTATATATAGGTTATGTATATATAGGTTATATATATATTTTAGGTTATATATGTGTATATATAGGTTATGTATATATAGGTTATATATATATATATTTTAGGTTATATACGTATATAAATTTAGGTTTTAGTAAACCTAAATATCCCCCATAAAAGGGAGACATTCCATGGATTTTTTTACTCTTTTCCTTGACATGCCGTAACTAACAACTCTGCTGGAATTCCCAGTAGCACCGCTTGACCGCACTGCATTTGCACTGAGTCCCAAGGATCTTCTAAATCAGTCCCCAGCCCCCAACACTCACATTGCTCTAACAGTTATCAGGATTATCTACCAGGATCTCAACAACTTTATGAAGGTTGTTCTCCAACACTGATCAATGTATCGGAAATATTATAGTTCTCTCTGTGTGTGTATGTGTGTGTTTTAGCATAATGGAATGAAAAGAGTAATCAAGAAATTTAAGAAATCTAGCTCCAAAGCTTGGAAACTTAACTATGGGCTTATAAAGATTTCATAAGTGAAATAATAATAAAATTAGCAACTTGGTAGAACTCCACAGAAGGTAAAATGCACTTTATCAACAGTTGGGAATCAACTTATTTATCAATGGAAAATTTAACTTTAAATTTTAACAGAATAGGAAAAGAGGGGTCAAGCAATAGACACTATGACTCAGTTTTTGAAGAAGTTCTTCATTGAAGAGAGAAGGAATTTAGTGAAATAGTTAGTACAAAGAGTTCAATGAAAAATTGTGACTCCAAAACTGATATTTGAAGGTGTCACAAGGCAAATGTTAGCCATAATTTAATGTCAATGATTATAAACACTGATTTTATATTTGGTGTGTGAGATACATGCTCATCTTTTTGGATTTTTTGCAGAGATAGTAAGTAGGTCCTATTAAGTTTTATGAGAAACTGAAATCTGGATACTGTTATTGATCCAATGTGAGACTTAGAAAGTGAGAGCAAGTATGCAGCATGAGGCTCCATAATCCAAGTTCTTCACTTTCACATAACTGTGCCACTATGTTTTCACATTTCTACACAGGAGGAAATCTAAATATAGCAACTAATGCTGTTTATGACCAGTGACATGAAAAAAAAAAGTATTACTATTAGACAGAACATCTGTCTAATGTTCCCTTTCATTGATCCAAGTTACACACAATGTATCTATAAAGTCATACTTTAACCTATCTTTTATTAATTATTTAAAAATGTGAAGATTTGTACTCCAAAATCTAAAACATTTATCTTAGAAATACATGCGTTCTGCTTTCCCTTTTCTGCACAGGCAATTTTTTAAAAGTAAACAATGTTTGAATACTAATTTTTAATGTCTGAGGCACTGATTTTGTTAACTGTTGGCAATGCAGTCTACTTTATGCAAATTCCACCAGTCATTTTAATGATCTTGAGTCAATGCATCTGTGGGCCTTTAAAAAAAGACTTAATCTTCCTCACATCATTAGTTCTAGACTTCATGAGAGAAATGTTTCTTGGAACTGAATGAAAAGCACAAAATTGGCTATCCTGACATTGCCAGGGAAAGATGACTTATATACAGCATTCTAGGAATGTTTTTTTCTGTTTCAAAATTCCAAAATGGGCTATACTTCGCGTCAACAATAAAATTTGATGTATGACAGCAATGTGAGTTTGTTGTGTTAATTACAACAAAATCCAATGAGTTCATTTTCTAGATCCAATTGGCTTTATTAAATAATTCATGAATCAGGTGGCATCCCATCTAGCAAGTAGAAAGGGGCATTCAAAAGCTATTATAAAGGAAATGCTTTAATAGGCAGAAAAGGGCCAGGTTAGGAAAATGGGAATTATTTCAGGCCTAAGTAACCTACCTATGAGAAATAGAAAAAGGTCTTTTGACAATTTATCTCATTATCCTTTGGGCAGTCGAAAAGATTTGCTCATTACTCTTAATCAGACAATTCCTACTGATCAGTTAGGACTAAATTCCTGGGAAGACTGAGACTACAAGGAGATTGAACCCCAGTTAGATTAGATATGAAATCTTAGCAGTTAGCACAAGTACTTCCATTTTGGGTCTGTTATATTCTTTTCAAATGTTATTTGTAAGTTTGCAAGAAATCACACATGAATAATAAGTGCATTATGAGCAAGTGATAGACAATGATTTACAGGTGGATATGCAGTATGCTTTACCAGTTTTTAATATAATTAATCTACATGACCTGAAAAGCTTTCTTAAAAAAAAAAGAAAATCATCTTAATAATCTCATAATTTTAACATATATGGCTTTGGGGGGAGCACTGGTATGGTGTAAAAATAATGTGAATATTATATTCATACAGAAGCAGATATTAGAATTTTAACAAGAAAGAACTACATTACAAATTCAATTCTAAGATAGAATAGAAATGTGTTGTCTTTGATAAGGTGAGTAATGTCAAATTTTAACATTGCTTTAACAGTGTTGATTAAATTGCTGAAAGACATAAATAACTTAGTGGGTTAATTTCATAACAAAAAATGATGGGGCATAAGAATGAAATATTCATGGGAGAGACACTCTGATCACTAACTTCTCCCCCACCAAAAAAAAATCAAAAATAATCTCTAGCAATTACAAAATAAAATATCTCAAAGATACAGCTCAATTAAATCTTTTACCACATCATTTTTGGTGGTAATCTCAAAGGCAGTGCTTAAAATCACTACTTGTGGACAGATTTTCTATTATAGAAAGTAATTTTGGTAGCAAAGATGTAAATAATTTGAATAGTACTGTTTAATTTTCACCAGAAAGGCTAATCTCAATTAAATATGCAACATTGAATAGCTATTCCACAAGTGAAAGTCATTAGTGTGCACACAAGCTAACAGACAGCAGGACTTTACACCATTTCTGACTAATACAAGTAAGTGTTATTTGCTCAGAATCCTTAGACATCTTCATCTGATAGATTATAAGAGAGGCAAACTTGAGTCATGAATGAGTTTAAAAGCTGTCTGGATAAATTATTCATAAAATTACTATGCTCTATGGCTGAATTAATCTACTTCTGAGTGAGGTTAATGTCTTGTCCTCATTGAAGCTATAAATAAAGAAATATCCTTGTTTTCTGAAATGATTATTCTGTCTAGTTTTTTTTTTTAAATCAATTGAGAACAGCACATTCTACAACAATTCTGACATGGACTAAGACAGAAATTTCATTTGCAACTTATAAAAGCTTATAAATATGATAGATTTCCTTTTGTATTTTTTCAATTTGATATGTTTCACACAGTAAGTTTAAAACATTTTCTGAAGAGTAATATGAAAGAAGTTTATTTTAATCCCCTGACATTTTAATAATATATAAGGGAATGTCTACTTCATTTTGATGTAGACTAGACATTGAAGACTAGACACCCATTGAAGACTAGACATCTCTGGATTAAATAAAATCACAATTATTTAAATCCAAAATTAACATGTATAATTTCAATCATAATTATATATGAAAAGTTTCACACACAGAAATACACAGAAACACACAATCATATACAGGCTACACATACATATACATATACATATATGAATGTGTGTTGGCCATATTAACTGAGATATATGTGCATATATATGGTATAAATGTGTATATAAATGTATGTGTCTATATATAGCACGTTAATATATATAGCAAAAACAGATGACAGATAGATAGATAGATAGATAGATAGATAGATAGATAGATAGATAGATAGATAGATAATTGAGGAAATATAAGCATAATTTAGATGTGGACCAAAACATCGCCATTATTTCTGAAGTTGGATTGGTTGCTTAAATGTACTACAACAATAAACTTCTGAATGTTGAAATATACATATTCATTCGCAGGAAGTACTGTACAGCAGTAATTCTATGCAGTCACTGATCCCGTCTATGTATGCAACTTATTGAAGGAAGTCATGGCTAATACTCAGTGAAGCTATATGATTATAAGCAATAATGTAAGTGAATTGAGGATTTAAACTCCTTATGACTTCCATTTTGATATTAAAAACTGGAAATTTAAGACACAATATCAAGTAAATATAATGTTTTAACTGGTTATCTAGTAATCTGAAAATATTACATTTGGAGTATGATGTTACTCTCATCATACTACTATCAGACTATAACTGGAGATAGTTTAATTTCCTGCATAATCTTTAATTTTTTTTAATACAACACAGCATGGAAACCAGAAAAACACTTAATAAATTACTATCCTGGAATACTACATAATCTTGGAGCAGAAAACTGATTTCATACTCAAAGCCTGTTCAGAACCTGCTGATGTTCTGAGATGAAAATCCAGCACCCAATGCAGAACCACACCATGAAGAACCACACAGTGCAAAGTATGATATTTTAGGAGATGCCCCAGAACTTTGGGATCAAGAGCTGTACCATCCTGATAAACTGCATTCTGTGCAAGGACAAGATGCACAACTAGCAGAGATGTGTTGGGTGCCTGCTATATATTAACAATAGGGAGATGGCGAGCTAGAGACTGTTAGACAAACCTCCATTTTAATGGTTTAATTTCCAGGTAGTAATTCTGTCAGAATAGAACCTCCAATGTACCTTCATATTTTCCCCATGATCTTGGCAATGAATGAATGAATAAATGTTCGTCATTTGTAAGCTGAGTTAACTTTAGGCTGTTTTCAAAAACATCTTGCGTAATGATATAGATTGCTTGAGGTGACCTCCAGGAATACTGATAGAGTTTTAAAGAAATGACATAAAATTCTCAAGGTTTATATATCTATGCTCCAAAATTACCCACATTATATCAATTATTAGAATATTAAAGTTTATCCTGCAATATAATTGATTGGGCAGAGTTTCAAAGATATAGATTCAAAATTCCATAAAGCAGGACTGTTCTCTTTAGTATCAAGGCAGAAACTTGAAGTCCGTAAAAAAGCTAAGTGCCATTATTGGACATATTTTTAACAATATCGTTTAATAAATTAAATTGTCTATAATGAAGGCAAAATTGGAAATATAGTTTGGAAGTGGAAAAATAGTTTTTATTATTGATAAGTGACACAACAATTGGCTACTTTCAAATTGGAGCAGGTGATAAGGAAATGGGGGAGTCATGTGGCTAATGGGTAAATAAAGAATGTAGCAGAGAGAATGTGTAAAGACCCTAAGATGAGGTCAAGCTTAGAGTTTGAGAACTAGAATGAGGTCATTGTGATTAAAATGACTTATGGGAAAATCAAGAGTATGATTCTGATTTTTGAATCTGGAGGAAGAGGGACACTTGATATGTAATGACAGAAAGTTTAGCAAAATATTCCTCTTCACTAATGTTGTAAGTAGAAAATACACCTAGAGAAGTAGGTGACTTTGTTAAGAAGTTTCCAAATGTAAGATGTCGCCTAAGCTCCTCTTCTTCATATAAGGAAATAGGAGATAAAAGGGTGAGTTTAAAAGATTTGTACATGTAGATATCTGCATACATATATGTATACACAGACCTATATGCATACATATATGCATGTACACATATGTGCATATATATAATTATATAGTACAAATATATGTATATATGAGTACATGCAGATAACCACATACATACATATATATATATATATATATATATATATATATATGTGTGCATTAACAGTGGAGGAATGGAGAGCTGGAGACTGTTGTATGATTTAATAATTTAATTTTATACACAGATATATATATATATTTCATTTCCCTGTCTATTATAATCTCTCAGGTCTTTGAAAATGCTTTCCCTACTAAGAAAATCTGTTTGGTGCTTATCTTTCTCTAATCTCCATATTTGTGATCTAACTACCCTTTGTACTTAAATTCTCAATTACTTTGTGAAGTCAGACTGTAGAGGCTAACATGTTTTTTTCCTAAATTTCAGGAGGGGTTGTAAGGACATTATCTGACAATAAATTCTGTTTTAAATAAGTGATTGCATCATTTCATGATTCAAATGGAGAATATGTGAATCAAAGGATATTTAGAATATAAAGACTGCTAAAATATACGCTCCAGATTGGACTTTTTAAAGCAAACTCTGCTATAGATATTAAACACTAATACTGCAAGGTCTAGTGGAGGGTCTATGATTTTTTCAGTGCATTGATATTTTACTAATTTAACTGACACATTGAGAGCAAAGTTATGATACTTATTTATTCTTTCATGAATAAGGTAAGTTAAAATATATTTATTGAATATCTATGATTTTCAAGGTATTCAACAACAATGGAGTTGCAATAGTATATGATATAAAATCTCTGCCTTCATGTGGTTCCCAATTTGTGACTAATCAGACACCTTTGGATAATGTAGTCAGACATTCAGTTCTGTAATTCTGTTACAAGATAGTACAATATACACTTTTGACATTGTCACCATGTCTACTTAAACAAACCATTTCCTGGAAACTATTTGGGAACCATATACTATCTTGTTAGGGTGATGTTTTCTCATTTGGATTTATTTTTTTTTCCTTTTACATTCACTCCACAGTTGATTAGGTAAGCAGACCTCGAAGTCAATGAAAAATTTAAAAAAAATAGTAAATCCTTATGGCTAAAGTGAAAAACAGAGACCAGTCTTGAAAATTCCGAGTAGAAAACAAAACAAACCAAAAAACCCAGTTTACTCATATGAACAAAATTTAATTTAGCAAGACTAATTTGACTTGGATCATTTCTTGTTTATGTCTCTGGAAATCATAAGTAAAACTTAAGCTGTTTCTCATAATTGATATAAAGTAATCATGAATATTTGTTTATTAAGAAAATTATAATACATTAACCAATCACTGTAAAGAACATTCAATCCACATCCTGCTTTATAACAATATAAAGCTAATCCTCATCCCATATTTGAGTTGAGTGCTCCCTATTTGCAAATTGTCTTTTTGGTAAGTACACAAAAGTCTTTTACTAATTACTACTTCAGTGGTAACTGGTGTTAGTTCTTTATCTCGGAAACTTTGACTATATATAAACAAATATTTCAACCCACTCTACCCCTACCCCTACCACTCACTGTTGTCAATAATAACTTAGTTTTTCATCATTTTTGTGTTACCTAAACCTAGATATCGTTTCTTTAAGATATGACTGGACTGATTTACAGACAGTCTCACACAAAATATCAGGCACATGGTAAATTCTCAATAAATGCTGCTGAATGAATATAATCAAGGCATTGGTTTGAATTATATCACTTTAATTAAATTAGTGATAATTAAAATCACTATTCTATTGGTTTAACTCCCTTTGTTAATATCATTTGCCATTTTGTATAACTTAGTAATAGCAACTGGTTTAATGTAAAAAAAAATCAGCATACCTATATCAAATCAAAAAACATGTTACAGGGAGTACAAAGTTAAAAACGTTCAGTATGATCTTAGAGGATTTTAAAATCTAGAGATTGAGACAAATATGTAAATGAGGAATTATACTGGTATGACATGTACTAGCAGGATAAGCAGAGGGCAAAATGGGAACAAGGACGAAGCAGTCAATGAATTCTAGTTCTTTGATGAAAAATAATCGGAAATTTTTACTGAGTTAATTCTCTTAGGATGAGTGAGAAGAAATTCAGTGAGATGAAAAGACAAAATAGTAAAATATCAAACCCTGTAAACCTAATCTCTAAGAATTTCAGAAAAAACTGAAATGAAGGGGGAATGTTTATTAGAAAGATAAAGGAAATTACATCAGAAGGGAACAGTGATTCTGGAATATCTTATGTAGTAGCTTATCTAATGAGTTTGAACTTTGACCTGAAAGTTCCATGGGCAGCTTTGTTTGAAAGTGAAATATTTTATGCCTTAAAAGGGTGGTAAGTTGATGAATACTTAAAAGTAGTTCCATGAGTAATGAGATAAAAATAATAGCACCCATTAACTATCAGTAGAATTGGAATAATATTCCAAGAATTTCATCTGCTATTAAAATCTTATTCCATTTATATCTTAATACTCAGAAATATAAATGTTTCACAATAATAAAAGCATGGTGTTCCCATGAATTTGAAAAGCAGGAAGGTATTATTAACATCAAATTCAGCACTAGATAGGAAGTACTTTTTTCTGGTATAATTTGTCACTAAGATAAATATGGAGGGCATTAGTTAGTAAGAAATCTCTGATGATTTGGGAAAGTTTAATTTTTATATTCAGTTTCCAGTTTCTTGCATCAAAGAACATCTATAACTTCATATGCCTGTTTAAAGCTTTAATATGCTTTAAACTTGTACATAATAGAATATGTAGATGGTCTCTGAAGCAATATACTACATTCAAACTCAATACTCATATTAATTTTTCAAGCCTCTTGAACACTTTATAATGCTAATTATGCCTATTAATGTATAATTTACTTAGAAATATATATGTATGTTTTATTCTAAAATAGAAATGCTTAATTTTGCTAAGTAGAGTTCTATTTCAGTAAGCCTTTCTGATCTAATGACTCTGATTTCTCTTGAAAAGAATAGGTTTACTTGTAAAATGAATAGTTACACATATGTTTAATGCAGATAACTAACTATCAAATTGGTTCTAACTAGACTTTTTTTTCATTATGGTACTAATAGGGGCATGGCAGGGGCAAGGTGCATAAATAATGTGAAATTTTTAAGTGTGAATACATTTGAAAAGATGGCATTTTCTGTATCACACTAGCATTGTACCATTTGTCAAATGCTAATGACCACAGGCACACAACTGGATCTTGATACCTAGCAAGCAGATATGGGGGTTGGGTAGAAAATAATAGACATGATATTTGGGAAAAATATTAAAAAACACTGATATTATCATGAATACATGGAGAAAATATATATGTGTGTATACCTATGTATGTATATGTGTGTATATATAAATACATATATTTGAAGAGATGAGAAAAGTTCCCAGTGGGTTCAGTGTAAAATTAAATTTATTTATACAAAATATCAGCTTGCTTTTATACAGTAGCATAAGCTACAATGACTGTGGCATCCCTGTAATTCCATCAAACTTTTTCTCACTCATCCATTTTCTCTTAGGTATTTTGAGGTTAAACACCAGGATTCTTGATTAGCATTGATTATCATGAAAACAAAGCTAAAACTGTTTCCAAAATTTAATGCTTTCTCTAAAAGCTAACTTAGAAGCAAATGTTAAAATTTTCCTTTTGTCATGTTAGGGTAAAATACATTACATTTTAGCTGAAGAACTATTCCCTACACATTTTTACTTTAAACTAAAAAGCTTCCATACAACAAAAGAAGCTATCATTAAAATAAAATAGACATTTTAGTGACTGAAAAAATAGTACCACATCATATATCTAGCAAAGGATTAATTAAAGTTCAAGATTTATAAAGAACTCATACAGCTCAACAACAAAAAAACAACCAAAAAATGGGCAGAAGAGCTAAATGAACACTACTCCAAGGAAGGCAGTTAGATAGTTAACAAGAACATAAAAAAAAAAATGCTTACCAAAAAAATGCTTACCAGGAAACATGAAAAAATGTCACTTGCCACAAAACTGTAAATCAAACCCATAATGACACACTTCACCCCAATGAGTATTGCTCATATTAAACAGTCCCAAGTCAACAAGCATTGATGACAATGTGAAAAAAGAGAATCTTAAAATGTCAATGGGAATGTAGACTGGTCCAAACACTATGGAAAAACATATGTAAGAGCTTCTCAAATGACTCAAAATAGATCTATCATATGGTCTAAAATTTCTACTCCTAGATATCTGCATCAAGGACTCAAAACATTAATTTCAGAGCTAAATGAACTCATATCCCCTGAAGTACACTATTTATAGGAACTAAATTATGGGAACAACCTACGTAGCCAATGACAGATAGATGAGTACAAATGATGTATCAATGGAATACTACAGTTATAATAAAGATGACCTCTATTGTCATTTGTGATGACATGGATGGGACTGGAGGGAAATATAATCAGTGAAGTTAGTCAGGAATAGGAAGACACAAACAGATTGGCTTCAGTCATGTGGAATATAGACAGAGTTAGATAGTAACAAATCAAAAAACAAACCCTGGAAACCTGATCTTAGAATTGTGCTATGGAGGAGGGTGGGGTGTAGGAGCAAAGCAGTTAGGATGCCCATTGTACTATAGTGAAGGGCCATGGATACCTTGATAGTAAGTGCAAGATCATGTTGCCTGTGGTACCATGAAATCAAGCAATTCCCAGCCTCAGCTTCCCAGGTAGCTAGGATTATGGGCACAAGCCACTACACCCAGCTATTTTTTTTTGGGTGGGGGAAGGGAGACTAGGTCTTGCTGTATTGTCCCAGGTGGGACTTGAACCACGATACCCAGACCCTGCCATGATTCCATAAGCTGTTGCTTACAGGCACTCGCCACCATGCCTGGCAAGATAATTTTTAAAGGGATTCAAATTTTTGACTGTGTCGTTATCAGCAGGGAAATATGCCCATCCCTCTGGTGTCATTTGGCATTAGACAAATATGTACATAACATACAATGTGCACAACCTTAGTGTCAGTCATACTGCACATGACATATATCAGGGCCCAAAGTGTAATACTGTGGCTGTAGATCTTTGTAAACTATTTCTACAAATCTGATGTTTGTAGGGAGAACTTTTGTACCCTCACTGCTTCCTTCATATTGGGGACAGTGATCCAACCTTTCTTTGTAGTTAGTCTGGGTTGAATGTTGAGCACTGTGAGGTACCAAAAATAGGAGATATACCTTAGATAAAGGAACACCTTTATTTATTTTTGCCCATCTCTGGCACACTAACTGTTGTTACTGGCAAGTCTCTTATCTGTGATGGCAGCCCCCCATCCTCCTATGATTGTCCCACCAGAAAGACGTGTCCCTGAAAGATAACAGTGTCTACCCCCACAGCTGTTTTTCTGCTAAATAGTGAACCCCCCAGCCTCCAACCCCACATGTTAAATATCACAGGATCGCTATTACTGCATTGTAACCATTCCTTTACCAAAGTATGTAAAGGAGCTTGAAATTTCTAATAAATGACTTAGCACATGTTCACTAAGTTCCAGTCTATGACTCTGTCTTAGACCAAATTAATCTCTTCTTCTGTGGTTCTTCTTTTTCCACCCATGGCTTCCATAACAACACCATACCATACCATAATTTGTTTCTGTTCACCTCTGTCAGAAACTGGGTTCTTGGGAACCCAGATAATAAGGGTTAGCTGGAAAAGCAAGTGTTGACTACCATGCTGAAGAAATGCTTTTCACTGAGTAAGATGTTATCCATGTAAATTATAAAATAGCACATATTTTTACAGTACATACATATGCAATAAAATTATAAATGGGAAAAGAAAATTATATTATCTCATTTGTCAGCTGTCCTATAAATATTTATGAAATAGTTATGTTCAAAATGAAGAATCTATTCTATTTTACTCACACTTGTATCAAATACCATGTTCTCTAACACATGTTAGGGATTTTTTTTCCCCTATCATGTTTATAGGTTCATTTGACATCACACTATGTCAATGATATAAACTACAGTGGTAGTTCCAAATATGAATTTAATTACATCTGCTACATGGACACAAACTAATATCCTTCAAGAACTTTCTATACATTATGTGTCATGCACTCATGCAATGTACAGAAAAAACATTATTATAAAAGTCAAAATTTACTAAGGAAATTTGATGACACTGGCAAGTAGTTCAAAGCATTTAATGTCTCATAAAATAGACACCACATTATTCTTTGAAACAGTAGTGTCTACTCTGTTTCCCACTTATATTTTAGGTTGTAACTCATGGCCTGCAAACAATTTATGAGTCATTAATGTTCTGTGTTAAGAAAGTATTAGAAAATGCTTTAGGGAAATTGCATTTACACATGAATTAGATTAAGCAAAACAAATCTGGAAAGTTCAGAACTACAGAAAGAAAGGTTAAAACAAATATTTTGTTCTTTAGGAGAGCAAAATACTTTGATAAAATTTGTGGTTCAGAATGGGATAAAACAATACAATAATAATATGTTATAAGGGAGCTTATATGAGAGTGAAATATCATTTGGAAAATCAAGTTTTGAATGCCATGTACATGATAACTTTAATAAGTTTTACTTAATAACTTAAAATTAAATATCATGATAACTTTTATATACTCTTAAATAATTTCAAGCAATAACAAGCAACTTGCTTCAAGCAAGTCACTTAAATAATGAAATGGTTTAACTTGTCAGAGTAGAATATTAGGCAAGAGTAAAGGTCTTATAGTTACTCCTCTGACATAACCTTTTCTTATGAAATATCAAAACCAACTCCAACTGAAATCATAAGAAATTTCCATTGTCTTAAATTGATAATTCTCACTAACTGTTATGATATAATGGCTTAGATTACAGCAATAATTACTGTCCAATGTCCAAGCATTATCTTCATACTTTATTTTCCTAATGACTTCAACAGATAGATTTTTCATCTTAAATATGAACTGCACCACTAGCAGAAATCAAGCTATTTTATTACATCAGAAGAACAACAGCATCCAGACACATTAGCAGTGTGCCCTACCACATTTTCTGCCCGTCAGCCTCACCCAATCTGGCACACATATACACAACATAACCCCTGCAAGCATCCTATTAGCCATCAACTTGGAATCACATGCAGTTCCATCATATACTGTGTCATACTGCAGTGAACAGACAAAAATTTCTGCCCTTATTCTTGTGTATTTTAGAGAAGAGGCTAACAGGAAATTATCTATTATTTAATGATACATACATATAAATGATAAAAATGAGGAAAAGGATGAAAATTATTATTGCTAAGAGATGAAGTTTTAAACAGAATTAGAGTAGTCTTCACAAATGAAACTCTCTAATAAAAGTCTGGAGGTGTTCAAGGATAACTCACACAGCTCTTTTGGAGAAGAAATTCTAAGCAGAAAGAAGATCAAATATAAAGGTTTTGCAGTAGGACTTTGCCTGGCATTTATATGGGCAGAGTAGTGAAAATAGGGCAAGCATGTGGATAATAATATTGAATAACTACTTTAGGCATCAGTGGCACCACTAAGCCTTAATCTTTCTTTTATTTCCATTTCAAAATTTGCCTCGGATGATCATTCCAACTGGAAGTGATTTCCAGTATTTACCAGTCTTATGCATGTGATATTTCTCAGAGTTCAAACACCATGTTTTACTCAAAAATGTTGAAGCACACATTTCTTTACAAGTATGAATAAGATACATTGCACATGTTAGTTGAGACTTCACACTGTATGACAATGATAATTGTGGGACACTCTAGTATGGAAAGCAGTAAAGGATGAACAATAAAAAAACTTAGAAATCTTAGGTTCTAACTCTAAGCTTTCCTTGTACTAACCATGCCTTTAGGAGTTAGTCTGTTTCAGACTCCTCATCTCAATACTGGAAATAACTGTAATAATACAGTACCTGATATAGGCGAGGTATTATTCTGCGAACTTTATACTTTCTGATATATTATCTATATATTCTTTATCCATAAAAGTTTCAGTGTTTGGTAAATACACTGATTAATTAAATGCTTGTAAAATACCTTCAAACAAACTTTAGCATGTATGTAGTTTTTATTCACTTAAAGAAAAGTACGTATCAATTAAAATATTATTGATCCCCTAAAAATGTTTATACTCAGATGTGTACTTTGAAAGCCAATATAATTTATGCCCACACTCTATCACAATAGATGTTCTCTTATAAAATCAATATTGTGGTTCATACATGATTTAAGATAGCATGACCTGTTACTTCCTTACTTCCAGGACTTTCTGCATGTCTCACGCATTCATTCTGGCACATTTATATTATTATAAATAATCAACAGAAGTTTCTTAGAGAATAATAAAGACTAATATTGCTTTTTCTAGTAATCCTTATATGAAACAGCGATTAGGTCAATATATTACAATTGTCCAGTGGTGCTCTTGAGAATGACAGCAGAAATATTTGAACACTCGGGTAATGCTAGCTATTTCCCTCCTGGCTAATAGTAATTTGAAGATTTATTCCATAATTTTAAGACCAATTTCATTCTCAGAGACATAAACAAATGGCATTTTAGTCAGAGAAATAGTCATTATTTCTTTATCTACTGAATTTAACCATGTTCCTGTAAAACATCAGAGAAACAGTGGAATTGTGAAAAAGAGAATTAGTAAAGAAGGGAGATCATTCTTAATGTCATTTTCAGAGGTGTGATAAATATTGACCCCAAAAAAAAGATCATTTTACACCAGAAACTAGCATAAGGTAAATCACATAGGTGTTTAACTGCTAGAGATGAGAAAAAGCCACAGTTAGCCATATGTGAATCTAGAGTACAAGCACTGCAACTAAAAATATTATATATGCAATTTCATCAGTTGTAGCCAAACATGCATTACTTCCTGTGATAGGAAACTCTTTGGAAAGTATGGAAATTTAGAAACAAATGAATTATAATTTTGTACAGCAGGATGATTTGGGGATATTTGATTCTGCATGTTTTTAACAGAATCACAGGATCAGGATTAATTTTTAAGGGCTTTAAATTAGCTAATCTGATAGGACCCATTGGAGTGACAGAGAAGGGAGATACATAGTATAAATAAGATGTCAGATGGGCATGGACAAGCACACTGAAATTTGGGGGAAAATGAAAGAAATAATTTGATAAACAGTATAAATAGTAAACAAAATGACTTTAGCAGCAATGAGTTGGTGTAGATATTATATTTACAACCATTGTGATATTTATTTTTTCAAATTTGCTATTAAAAGTAGATCTAATACATGAATATAAATTAAAAATAAATATACAAAAGGACTTATACATATCACTTTTTCCATTTGAAAGGAAACTATTCTGTCAGCCACTGCAAGAATAGCTGAATCTATAGCAAGAAAAAAAAGTAATTAGTTATATAAATGCAATTATTTTCACTTATGAAAGTCTGTCTCAGAAGTTGACTTGGGTGCCCCATGAGACAGATTCTATATGTATGACCAAATATTTGCTTAAATTACAAACAAATTTTTTTAATGAAATCAGACTTTTCATAATTAAAGGTTTTAAGAACTACCAAGATATACTATGGGGGAAAATGTGTTTTCTTTTTTCAAGGTTGTAGTTCATGCTGATGGAGTTATTAAGTAGAATATATTTTTATCAATAGCAACATGAAGCAGTAATGTATACACACATATATATGAAATAAATACTGAAACAGTTTTCTCTGTAAAAGTTTTCTTTTACTTACTACATTTACCAACTAAAGGATGAACTTAGGTTATTTATACACACAATGGAAAGGTCAACATAACCTTCAAGAAAGAAATTAGAAAAGTATTTTAAAATTTGACTGAAATACCAGAGCAATTGCAAACAGAATGACAAATTATGTCTCTTAAATCTAAGTGCTATAATTATAAGATTCTCAGAACAGCCTTAGAAATTATAGCTTTAATGTTCTGCTACATAGAAGACAAAATAAGAGCACTCAGCTAGTAAAGCTTTCCTGCATTGAATTTTCTTTTCTCTTTTCAATGATTGACAATACGAAGTTATCCCTGGGGACAGTTTGGAAACATAATATCTGATTTTCTTTTGGAATTTCAAAGAAGAAATAATGGAAAAGTAAATGTGCATAGATTATTTAACACAATGACAAGGTTTGTGCCCACATTGGATCATCCATCAAAAATTATAGTTCTATCAAATATTCATTGGGGTCTGACAGCATAGAAATATCCCAAAAATGAGAAATTAGACTAAGTTCTCCCAAAAAGATTAAACTTTCTCCTACTGCTTAGGAGAATTTGACTTCTACAGTCTGTGGAAGATGTTAAAATTGTGATTCACAGAAATAATATCTATAATATTGTTCCAGAAGTCAAAAGAAAGGTATTTATCAGTTATACAATGATGTTTAATATGTAGAAGATTTTATTAAGACAATTTAAAAGAACTCAGATAGCTATAAAGGATACCTCAAGTATACTAAACTTTTTCTAAAATTCATCAGTGTTGTCAAAATTTTATATATGCATACACCTATATTAAATGACTATATAACCATATAGGCATTACAACTTGCTATTTTATATGTATATATGCATACTATAGAGCATGTGAGCTTAATATTTTCAGACTTCAAAGCACTGCATTTGAAGAAAAAGATGTGTTCACTTTAGATAGTATCACAACGGGCACTTGGTCTAACAGGGACACAATGTGCAATCCTGTAGACACAGAAGAGATGTTGAGTTCATAGACAAGGATTTCTTTCAGAGAAATGAAAATTGCCTAATCAAACATTACTTGAAAAATGGTATTTTCCCTCTAATAAATAAAAAGCTATATTAATCCAGGGAACATCAGGTATCTATAGTTTCAAAGATTAAAGATGCCTTATGAGAATCAAGTTATATTAACTTTATTAATATTGGGACCAGTATAAAATGTCTTAGGACAATTGGAGTCTTATTTAAAAACCAATTTTGCTATCTAGGTTTACATTGATTTAAAGGTTAGAAGAACCCAGATATTTAGTACGTGTGTGTGTATGTGTGTGTATGTGTATATATATATATATATATATATATATATATGTGTGTGTGTGTGTATGTATTTGTTTGCAAAGGGCAATGTAACTCTGTCACTCATTCATACTATCACACCAATTCAGATACACTCCACCACTTCGCTGAGAGCAAAATGTGGTTGCATCAATGACACAGGTATCTTTTAAGAGTGTTGATCTCTTTGAGGACAGTGCCACGAAGCTCTTTAGGCTATATTATTTATTTCTTTTAG
The DNA here is from genome assembly GCA_004024945.1 of Uropsilus gracilis. Taxonomy (NCBI): domain Eukaryota; kingdom Metazoa; phylum Chordata; class Mammalia; order Eulipotyphla; family Talpidae; genus Uropsilus; species Uropsilus gracilis. The sequence goes on from PVHY01004293.1 coordinate 41,502, forward strand.
AGGTAATTTATATATTGTAACCAAAAGTTAAAATCCAATTGATCAGATGTTCACTGTGGCCCTCACATTAACAAATTGCTAAAAGCAATACACCAGAAACTCATGGCCTGGTGAAAATACCTAAATATTTCAAACTATTTTATATTATATTGCACTCTAAACTGTAATCTATTTTGCAATATCTAAGGATATCTCACTACTATTTTTCCAGGAAAGTAGAACTGCATTTGCTCTTTACCTTTTACTTTATCTTTCCTTTACATTTCATTTCCCCATACTGATTATATATTGCCAATTATGTCATTTTACATGAAAAGGCATATTTTTCTTCTAATTTATTAAAATTTCTCTCCTTTATTATTAGTCATTTTTAAGCAGTAATTTTGTTGACCTTCTTTGAATTTTCTTTCCTCAATATCTCTTGTATAATATGAAATATTTTCTTTGACTTTTTTACAACTTCATTTATTATTTTCTCAATATATTTACCATGTTATTTCCACCAACACAATTTTCAAAGAACTTTTCAAACTAGTTATAGGTGCAATCATTATGAAGCTACATTCTTGTCATCTCCCAGTGTCACAATAAGATAATCATTAGATGTTTTTACAATATTTCCTCTACTCCTGTCAGTTTTCCATTAGTTGAAGCAATTAAAGTAAAACTATTTATGGAGTTCAAAAAAGTAATCAGAAACTAGCAAAGTGTTTTATATATATATATATATATATATATATATATATATATAAAGTATAGATCATTGCAAAAACAGGTTCATACAAATGTTCAAATTTAGAAGAAAATAGATAATGTTAGAGCTAATAAAGCAGTAACATTTGAATTTCTATGTCAAAAATAGGACTTTTAACATAAATAGAATTTCCACATGCTAGGAACTATTTTATTCTTTATATTAATTCATCCAATTACTATAACAATTCTACAGTGAAAATGCATTATTATCCCAAGATGCTATTATAACTTGCCTCAAATTCTCAGATAAGCAAGCATCAGAACTGTGTATTCATGAACATAGTTTAAACTGCAAAAATAGGCAATCCTACCTTTTGGAGATATATGTGGGGCAAAATGGAGGCTTAGGATTACAATTTAAGGGGTTCAGATGCTATAGCTACAATAGTAAATATTACTTTAAAAAAGCATATTTGTTTATAGTATATTTGTTTAAAAGGAACTGACAAGATTTTGAGAATATGTAACACTGTATTCATGTAATCCCAGAAGATACTTAAATGGCTGATGAAGTAAAGAAAAAAGACAGAATAGAGTAAAGTAATGCTGATGTAACTTGGGACAAGGCCAGAGGTAATAATTTTAAAGACTGTGTGTGTGCATGCCTAAGTTTAAACTTTTGAAATAATCACAATCTCTCCAAGGAACAAAGAAGTGAATGCATTTGCTTTTCAAAAAAGAGGTCACATGCAAAGTAACTTTTGACAGTTTATCAGAAATTATAAGGTGGACACATAGTATATATATGCACACAATTTTAAGTAAGAAAGGAAGCTATTTCTCTCTTCACAGCAAGCTATACATGTTGGAGAGGATGAGACTGAAGGTCAAAATATAGAATTGTTTATAAACATTTCTTAGAGGAGGAGCTAATTTATAAAAAGTTCCAAAGTACAACATTCTGAAAATTGCCTTTAAAGAGGCAAAATATTTCTGAAGTAGTTTGTCCTTTTGGATTTGAACATGCTGATTTTCACAATAAATCAAAATGTTAGCATTTCATCTATTCCAAGGAAAAGCATGATAAATCTGCATTATGTTTTGAGGAGAGAGCATTACCAAGCTCCAATACTGGCTTGCAAACTAGCTATTTCTAGTAACAGGTCAGATTTACCCACTAGCTATTCTGCCAAACATGAATACCTTCACTCTTTATGCTGAATGAACTCTTTATATCCATATATAAATATGTATACATACACACATATATATGTATATATATATATATATTTGTACACATATATAATATTAATATACATAATTTTAATTTTGGAGTTCTTACAATTTAAAATTGTTCATCCCTATCAGAATTTCCACCCCCTCCCCTGCCAACACGCTCCCTCTAGTCACTCCATCGCCTTTTTTATTGCTGTTTGTCCATGTTTGGCCCTTTGGTCTTTTTCTTTCCTGAAGCTATGTCCATACCCTAGGTGAGGATGTGCTTTCTTGGTATATAGTAGACCATGCTATTTAGATTTCCATTCCTAATTTCACCATCAAAGGCCAGTCCATGTTCATTTGGCTTGGTTCAGTGCCTCCTCCATCTTAGTGGATGCCAATTCTGTTCTGTTTTCTTTCCCATCTTGTTGCTTCTTTGCCTTATATGTCAAATCTTTGGCCTTAGGGAACCCAATTCCCATTCATTCATTCATTCATTCATTCATTCATTCGTTCGTTCGTTCGTTCGTTCGTTCATTCATTCATTCATTCATTCATTCATTCTCATTCATTTTTTGGCAGACAGTTTCCTCCATGGGACCAGCCATTCACAGATGGTAGGTCTGACTGGTTTCCTAGTTTTTGGTTTGCAGCTCGGCTGTCTTATTTCTGTGACCTTCCTCCCGAGGAAAAGGGCTGTGCTTTACCATTGCTGAAGGCATCCTTGAACCAGGATTTAGACTTCTGACTCCTCGATGGTGCTATAGGTGTAATTCTGCAGTTCAGTGTTCAGTAGTTCTCTTCATGCTCTTTTTGAGTCCTGCCCAGGTGGTTTTTCCAGGGCCTTTGTTAGTGCCCCTCATCTCTTCTATATATATGGCTGTGTTAAGCAATTAAATTTTCCTTATTCCTGATGAGGGCTACTAGACAAGAGGAAAACCAGAGGGGGTTAATGACACCTACTACCTCCCTCCCCCACCACTGCCACACACCGCAGCTTGTCTTTTGGAAGGACTTGGGAATACAGTGGTGTCCATCTGCCGGTCCACCTCGGCACATTCCTGGGGGACCCCAACCCCACCCACCCACCATCATGGTGGAACGATGCCACTGTACACGAAAATGCAGACAACTACTAACGAAGCTGGGCAACCACAAGGCGCTGACATGTAGGACCATCCTGGCACACTCCAGGGGGACCCTGGCCCTATTTCCCTCCCACCAAGGTGAAATGGTGCAGGTGCACGAAAAAGCACAAGCAGTCAGCAGTGATGCTGGGCGACCACAGGGGTATGGGCACTATGCCAAGGTGTTACCTCCTGCCTTTGTTTTTTGAATACTCCCATTACATTAGCATGATTTACAGTATTTATTGTTAGAAATTAATGAATTTAATTCATGCATACTGACTTTGTGATTTTACCTAATTAGAATAAATATGTATATATATGTATATATATATATAATTTTAAGTAGTATCTGAATGCATATGTTTTAAAGAAAGGAAAACAGTCTTAAATAAATATTGTCAGGTATTAACTTTGTTTTGAATCTACACTATAATTATGACTTATAAGAAATAGACATTTTCCCTTAGAGTTTGCTTTTTCGACTTTGAAATAAAAATCAGGCTGTCAGCTGAATCTTTCCAAGGCTCAAGAACATGCCATTGGGTAAGGAAACAAGGGTATGATTTTTTTTTTCAGAATAAAACTCTGATTATTTTTTTTAAACTGTAAGCTGATTTTTCCATTACAGAAAACCAGTTTTTAATTCATATCATATTAGTTTTGACAAAGCCAGAGCTGAAAACAATAGGGGGATTAATATCTTTTTTTTTCTATGAGGAGTAACTTGAAGTTCAAGAGGTAACTTGATATTCAAGAAACAGAGAAGTTTCTCAGATTCTCCATCCTTCCCTAAATATCTTTAACCTATTTTTTCAGGAACTTTGACAAAGGTACCTCATGTGTGGTCTACAAATACCTCAACTCTTTAAAGAGAAATGAAAGGAGTGAGCAAAAACGTAAGCTCTGACTATTCATGTCCCTCTAGAACAAAGATCAAAATATTCAATAAAGATGTACTAAAACAAGTATTATAGTTATTACCAACCTCTCTTCTCACCTCTTTGCCTCGGTCTGAAGCCATGCTGTAATTTTCCATACACCAGGATATTGAGATATCATCATTTAGAGCCACTAAAGATATTGAACACCTCAGGACTCTGTGCTAGGCACTGCTAAAACAAAGTGGTGTAAAGTATAATCTTTTGCACAATAAGAGGTATTAGCATAGGTGCAATATACTAAAAAGCTCTTCAAGGTAACAGAGGCGAAGAATCAAGTAAGGGCGTGTCCCTGACCATCAATCATACTCTTGGAGATTACTATCAGGGACATCTGTGAGGATAGCACAAGACGTTTTAAGCTGGAGATGAGGATGAGGATGAACTAGTTTTCACTATCACCCTCACCCTCACCTACAACCTTCAATTTCTCCATCTCACAAGAAAAAAAAGAAAGAAAAAAAAAAAAAAAAAAAAAAAAAAAAAAAAAAAAAAAAAAAAAAAAAAAAAAAAAAAAAAAAAAAAAAAAAAAAAAAAAACAGAAGAATATAGAACAGTATGCAATTTCTCAGAATTAGGGCCAAAGAAACAAGACTCTCAGAGTCATTATATTTTTAGAAAGTCATTTTTAATGACATAGGAGCATTAAAAGTGTAAGAGGTAAATTTATGGGCATAAAATATATGAATAGTAGTAGAGAGAAGGATCTTTGTGAAGCTTGTTCTTGCTATAACTGCCTTTATCAAACACAAGATGAAAAAAAATAGAACGACAACTTGAAAAATTGCCAAGGCCCTAGAAGAGTTCTTTAATCTATGCTCCAGAAATATGTAGGTTTTTTTTTTTTTTTTTTAAAGGGAAAGGGGCTAAAGACAGGGTATGGCAGAAGATATAAACATTTAAGAGTAGCTAATTGATGGACCATGACCCAAGATAGTCCAGAATGAAGAGGAGAGAAATAGAGTAGACTTTATTTTAAAATAAAAGAATATTATATCACTTTATTCTAAAATAAAAGAATAGTATTTCTTTCAACCTTCAAAAGTAATGAAAAGATGAAGAAAAATGTTTTTTTTTTAAATAAACATATAAAGGAATATATTTAATGATGAATGGAAGTGTGTTTTGTCATCTAATAGCCTTTGTCAGGTTTTATTCAACAATATTCATTATCCCAAGCATTAAGCTAGAAGTACTATGTCAAGAAAACAGACTTTCTGCAAATAAATATAGCCTTAAAACATTAGGTTTTCTACTGTATTTTAAGATGCCATTTCTTTAATGTCAAATGATGGTCACTCTCATGCTTAAAACACAAAATTATCTTTTTCCAGCTATTTATTGTTTTGAGAGATTTTAATCTGGATAACCTGTCTCTACCAATACTTTTAGGAAAGTTCCAAAAAAATAATTGGGAATTTTTTGAACCCTCAGTGGATTTATAGGCAAAATTATACTACCAGAAGGAAGAAGTAGATGATATATCTTTAAGCAAAAGCTTAATTCTGTTTATTGCATTTTCTTCCATAAGGAATCAAGTCCCTGTCTAGCAGTCTTCTATGAGATAAATAGAAACATATAACATGTAGATTTTATACAACATAAATCATCACCCAAATATGGTATCCAAATCTAAATTTTAGGACAGTTTTTCCAAGTAGACAGTCAAGTTTTCAAGGCTAGAAATGACTATTTACATGCATTTGTATCCTATCATACATACAGTCTAATGCTCGATAGAAAGTTATATAAGTTAATAAAGTCCACCAAACAAAATGACTACCAGAAATACACCATCAATTGCCAAACGTTATCACAAACCAAACTGGGTTCATGCTGTAAAATAAGAAATAACTCATTTTTCTACCTTATCTGTCCCCCAAAAACTGAAAACAAAACAAGCATATATACTTCTAAAAAGTAGTGTCAACATCCCTTCAATATTTACCTAAAAAAAAAAAAATCCTGAAAAATATAGCAATCATTTGACTGTAATTTCCCTGCCCCCAATTATCTCACAAAAACCAGTAAACTTGTTAACCAGTTTTATTACACCTTCACTATTTTGCCTCCCTTTAAAATTCATCATAAATTATGCTTTGTTCTTTATAAATACCCCTTTATTTGCTTAGTAAAAAGTCACCTAATTCATTACTTCTAGCCAATTGTTAGCGGCCAATAGCTAAGTTATCTCTTTCCTCCGTCCTTTCTTTGTACTTTGCGTTCAACTCTCAACAATCATTCACACAAGTTTGCCAGTTTTCTGCAGCAAGAGAGCATGTATCTCAGGATAACCACAGAATGTAAAAAAGGGTATTAGAAAAGGTATACTAAGAGGATTTGGAGGACAAGAGAGTTTATCAGAGGATTATCTTAAAAACTGATCAAAGTTCTTTCTCATAGAAATGGGAAGATTAGGATATAAGGTCACATATTTAATAAATCATTGACAAAGCCAAGGAATGACTGATATGGTAAAAATACTGACATAGTTCTATTACTTTTATGATGTGATCATTTGACTCACTTTGGTCAAAGCAACATTAGCAAAAGCAACATTAGCAAAATTGTTGTAATATGGGGCTCAAGGAGCTTTGGAGCTTGTACTAGCTTGTACTAGAAGATACTTATTAGGTAAAGAAGTAAACTCGTCTGCCAGCTAGCTGAATGAGAACTAAGGGGTGGGGATAAGGGTGAAGCAAAGTCGTTCCTCATATCTTCCCAGATGAATGGATCCTCACCTGGTCTGGTGACTAAGTATCTCAAAGGAATGAACTAAAAAAAAAAAAAAAAAAAAAACAAACAAACAAACAAACAAAAAAAAAAACCAAGCAGGTGAACCAAGTCCACATTTTCTATCCTTGGGATTGTAAAAACACTTGAGTGTTTTTATGTATCAAAAGTTAACTGATACAGAAGATGTGCCTATTAGGCAGCATGTGCATATCTATGTTAATAAATAATAAGTCAATAAAAAAATCATTCATGAATTATGTTCAACATTCCCATTAAATCCATGAATTGAGGCATTGGTTGAGAGCTGCCTGCCCAGCTTGCCTTAAAGTTTGCTCAATCTTTCTGAATCACCTTGAAAGAACTCCTTTTTCAGAGCATTAGAACCTTCAAAAGATCTTAAGTTGAACAGGTAATGCAAATGAATAAAGTGAGAAGAAAATTCTCTTTCCCCCAGTGCTTATGTTGCTTCAGAAAAATGGAGCTACTCCTGAGGATTTGAGCATGGCCACATGCATAGACCATGTATAGCAAAATACATTGTTACGGAAAACATCAGAAAATTTGAGATTCAAAACTCTGTCTTCTGCTAGCTTCAGAAATATACTTGATCATCTGCATATATGCACTTTGGTTGTTTTCCATGGGAAAATGGAATAGAAGTAACTCAAAAGTTTGTATTACTTGCAAATGAAATAATAACTTGTAGTAGCTCTATTCAAGATGGTAGATTAATTGCAAACATGAGGTCTGTAGCATTTTAGTAAAGCAGTGGACCCACTGAAGTCATTGTTATAAAGCAATGTTTAAGCCCATG
>PVHY01004293.1:49133-88163 GCA_004024945.1 Uropsilus gracilis
TTTTTTTTTTTTTTTTTTTTTTTTTTTTTTTTTTTTTTTTTTTTTTTTTTTTTATTTTTGCCCAAAAGACCTGGTAGACACTGACAAGGTAATAGAATATTTTATAAGCCAATTTTCTGACATTCTATTTCCCTCAAATATTAATTTGATAACAAGGAGAATATTCTGCTGTTCAAAAAAAAGGGAAAAAATACCCAGCACATTTGAAGCTAAATCTTTTCACTTAAAGGTTATAGTGATTGAACAAAATTTCTCAGGAGGAAACTTTGTTTGAAATGTCTAAGACAAGAATCATCAAAAGGTAAAGTTAAGCAGCATCTTGTGTAGTTCAGGACACAGGATAAAGTAGAAAATTCCATCTGTTTGGAATCATAATCAGTTTCTGACACAAACTGTCAGACAAACAAACAGAAAACAGAAAGAAGCAGATATGCCTCAGAGAAATATATCGTTGCTAAATCAGCTTGATGGGAAATTATAAATTATATCTTTCTTCAATTAAATCTGGGGCAAAGGAGACCATCAGTTCAGCTCTTTAAATAAAGTTAGAAGGAAATAAACTTACAGAGAACCTTACCATTAAAGACTACCAGTTGTTTCTTGAAGGTGGATTACAAAGAAAAAGGAAAAAGAAAAGATATGTAATATTTTTATCGAGTAATTTGAAAATTCAATCTATTGAAACTTAACCAAATACTAGAGGCCAAACACAACTATAGGCATTTTTAATTAAAACAGATATGGTGGCAAAGAACTGATAAAAATTACTGAGCAAAATTAAATATAGGAGTATTAGAACAATTAGTTATTCTTTATTAAACAGCAAGTCCTTATATAACATTACCAAATAGAGACACTTTTTAATAAATATACACAAATGTACACAAAATAAAATGGAGTTTTCATTATGTGAAACTGGTCTTTAATTTCTTTGATATTAGGATAAATCTATTCATGTCAAAAATCTGTTCATCCAGCTATTTTCTACAGAATTGGGATTTTGGAATAATCTAAACACTTTAACTTTTGGGATAAGATAAAGTTCTACCTATTATAATTATTCTTTTACATTGGCTAGGTAAGGAAAATAATTTAAATATATAGTCTGTGGTAAAACCACCTAGATTTAAATATATAATTTGTCTCCTTATATAGACACATTTTTTAAACTTTCTAGATTTTAAATGAATCAATTAATATATCTTATCTCAATCTTTAGGTTCTTAACAAGAATTAAATGTGGTATGCTAAAACAAACAACAGAAACAAACAATCAAATAAATAAAAAGCAAAAAAAATTAAAATATTGCTTGCTTAACTTTTCTACATACCCATATTTGGTGATAAAGTTTAATCATTTATTCCAGTAAAAAACAGAACAAGATCCAAGATATCTCCTACTATAGGAGGGCTTATTTAAGGTTTGATTTGGCCATTTTTAAATAGTAGGAAATAATTCATTTTTTTTTCAAATTCTCCAAAACTAGTGTCATTCATAAAATATCTTGTTGTTAGACTGGACTTAGACTTCGAACAAGTGGCTAAAACACCAAAAATTCCAGGGTTTCAGCATCCCAGGAGAAAAGAGGTCAGTTCTCTGGCCATTAACTCATAGTTAGAACAATTTGACTAATTTATGTTTATAATTTGACTAATTTATGTTTACTCCTTCAGGACAGGTGGAGTGCCCACTTCCACTCAGAAAGATACCCGCTCTTGGAAAGACACCACCATTTTATTTACTCAAAAGCAAAAATTTTTAATGATATGATGATATATTTCAATCTTTCTTCATAATCAGTCTGTAACCATAACTATTAGCTTTGTGTATCTTGCAAGGATAAAGACTGACTATACCCAGTGCTTTAAACTAGCTTTGTTTTAATACTAAAATCTCTGACATGGGAGGAATTGAGCCAATATTTTTCAGAACATGCAAGCCTGTGGAAGCAGGACCCTCATCTTAACAGGCTCAGATCACCTAATGATGACCAGAAGATACCAGGATCTCCAGACATCCAGTCACCAAAAGGTCCCTTGTCACCCTTGGGTGTTTTCCTCCAAAAGGGACTTCCCAGCAGGGATTAACAAAAACAGTCTACTTGGTAATTAATATATATTTTTGTACTTTATCTGCAGATAATGACCTATTCTTTCTCCTCCAAAACTTGGATTTGTTAATGCATGCCAAGCCATTAATAGGTTGTGTTTGGTAATAAACCATTGTTTATAATGGTATCATATTTATTATCTCTATAACCAGATGTTTATTAAGTACCTAATACAAACCAGTAAATTCCTAAGTACTAGTTATATGACAGTGAATCAAATGCACAGAAACTCATTCTCACAGAATAGGAGAAAATGTATAATACAATAATTAAGAAATACATAATGTCAAGTGAAGTTAAATAAAACAATAATGGCAAACGGAAAGAGCTGGGAGAGTATATGCAGCTAAAAGTAAACTAAAAAAGAAGGGAATTTGAACAAAAATATCTGATAAAAGTGAAGCAGTAAACCATGAGACAGAGGTACTTCTTAGAGGAAAGAGTGAGTGCATTAGACATGGATATTAGAGAAAACAAACAAACAAACAAAAAAAAAAACCAAAAAAACTACTAAGATAATTCTAAAATTGTTAGCATAAGCAGAAACTATAATATACATAGAAGAAAACAGTCTGCATATTAAAGATATTGATTTCAGTGTTATATTTTGGGCCTTTATTCCACTGGCAAAGGAAACAGGGGAGAAAAACAAATGGGATTATATCAAACTGAAAGCTTCTGTACAATGAGAGAATCATCACTAAAACAAAAACATCAAAAACATCCTAACAAATAAAAGGAATTGCTTTGCATAGATCTGACACAAAACTAATAGCTAATACTAATAGCTATAACAAGACAGCAAGGCAATTAAAATAAATAAATACATAAATAAATGGGCAGAATAATGATGGTCAACAGGCATATGCAAAAATGTTCATCATTATTTACTATCAGAAAAATGAAAACCAAAATGAAAACAAAATACCACCTCATACTAGTAAAAACGGCCCATATCAAAAAGACAAGCAACGACAAATACTGACTAGGACCTGGAGAAAAAGGAAACTTCCTGCATTGCTGGTAATTTGGCACTACTAAGCTCCAGTTGATATGTTATAAAAGTTTTCCAAAATATTAAATTATTAAGACTATGATGTTGTTCCACTCCTAGGTATTCATTCATTCAAAGAATGCAAAAATACTAATCTAATGGTGGTAATTTACTTTGGGAACTAACTAAAGTTGCCTAAAGAATTTCTAAGCTACTGCCAGTAGAAAGTTCTTCATTGCAACAGAGAAATATGATCTTGGTATAAATACATGTGACTGCTGATGCATTTATTTTGGTAGAATGAGAACAATCAAGCAAAGCCTTTATTTTAGGAACTCATTTAAATATCAAGCAAAAAGGAAAAGAAAAGGAATATTAAGGCATTCATGAAATGAAAAAGCAGTTAGAGATAGCAGAATATGGTTAAAAAAGAGACCAAATGACAAGAAAGTTTCAGAAGTGAATGCTAAAATTCTCAGAGACAGATTAATAAGTTATGTATGGATTTGTCAATGATGGTGATTTAATGAATGTCTTTAATTTTCAATTAATTGGTTGAAAGGAATTCTTAGAATATTTCACTAGTAATGTGTTGAGGGTAAATAGTAAGAAAAATAAAAGAAAAAGCATGGTATACCATTATAGAGCTTGGAGATCAAGACAAAGAGATGGTTATATCCCTAAGGAGTAGGGCTTTAGAATGGTTACTGGATTTGTTTGTTTAAAGATGGGAGCATTTCCCTGATTAAGTGAAAATACAAATACAAACAGGCACATGAAAAATTGCTCAACGTCACTAGCAATAAGGGAAATGCAAATCAAAACCACAATAAGATACCATCTTACACCAGTAAGAATGTCCCACATCAAAAAAACAGGCAACAACAAGTGTTGGTGTGGATATGGATAGAAAGGAACACTTATACGGCTGGTGGGAATGTAAACTGATCTAGTCACTGTGGAAAGCCACATGGAAGCCTGTCAAACTAATGAAAATGGAACTACTATTTGATCCAGCAATCGCTCTTCTGGGAATCTACCCAAAGGAGAATTCAATGTGGGCACAAAAGGACACCTGTGCTTGGATGTTTATTGCAGCACTATTTATAACTGCAAGGGCACGGAAACAACCCAAATGCCCTAAAACAGATGAATGGATAAAAAAATGTGGTATATATGCACAATGGAGTATTACTCATCAATTAAAATGACAAATTTGATGAATTTATGGAAATATGAATGCACCTAGAAGAAATCATACTAGGAGAAACTAGTCTGAAAGAAAAAGACAGTAACCAAATGGTTTCACTAATATATGGACAATCAAATGAAAGTACACAATGGAAGGGTGGGGACCAGCTGGAGTGGTTGGTGAGGGGAGGTGGTGGGTGACCCCCAGGAATCAAAATGATGTGAAATATATATATATATATATATATAAATTATTCAATTAAAAAATAAAGATGGGAGCAATCTAAGCATGTTTGTTTTCAGAAGGGAAAGCTCTCTCAGCATTACCATTTTTGAATACTCTGTATTATAGTTAATGATAAAATATAAAAATGTTCACGATTATACATTACCTGAGCTTTGGGCTTCCTCTGGGAAATAAGTGACTCATTTCTGCCATTATAGTAGATTGAGGAAATTTCAAAATTTGATGTTTCTAAAATAATTGTCTCTCTCTGCAAGTATCTGGAATGATAGTTGTTTGGATTAATGGGGCATCTGCTCTATAGTTAATTCTATGTATTTCTTTTCATGTATCCCCAGATAAAACCTTCATTTTTTTATGCTTTAGGTTTGTTACTGATGCAATGAAATACTACTTGAAAGTTAAAGAAAATAAGTTCTATCTGAAATGTTTTTACAAGAATCTGTAATCCATAAGTTAGTTCCAAAACAAATTATTTAGAATAGTGTAATCAGTCAGACTAATTGATCCATCATAGCCAGGAGCTGTTTCAGATAATTTTCTATCTAGCTGTCTGTGTTCAATCCCAGTGGCTAATTTTGTGCAATTTTGGTGCAGTAGTTTAAGCAAAATATGTATATGTATATCAAGAAATATGTATATCAAGATGTGTTCTAAAAGTTTACAAATGAAAAAGAATCCTTTGACAGTTTCACCTAAAATGTAAAGTTGATATGTCCTCTCCTAATGAACTATTATAAAATAAAGGTCACCATCATTATAAAAACATCTCATTTTATACAGACAGCACAATAATTTTTGTTGAATCAATAAAATTATATCTGTGTTGTGTGAAGGTGCATGAGTCTACTACAAGATAATTTTCCTTTGCCACTAGTTTCTGAGGGATTTGTACTGGGAACTCAAGTTCTTTCTTTGCTGATCGCAGTGATGGCTATCAGGAGATTTTAGAATTTAAATGGAAGAATATTGCCGCCAACACTAGATATTGGACAGAAAAAAAAAAGATAATGAAAACAGTAAAACTTGATCCACACTAAGAATTTGGGTTGGCAATGTGAAATGGCAATTTAGGGATTAAAAGGCAAACCACTTCAGAAACAGGAAGTGACTGAAGTTCATTAATTGATACATGGGATACCATGACAGATTTGAATGTTTACAAAGTAAACAAGCGTATTAATAGTTGTTTGAAAGTATATGTCATGTACAAATTAGATCTTTCAAGAAAAGGACAAAAAATAGGACAGAGAAAAAATGTTGCACTTCATTTCCATTTTATGAAAATGAAGCTCATTTCTTGTTTTGTTAGTGAGACACACCTAACAGTGAGATGGAATCCAGGACAAATAAGAAGTTTGGCAGTGTGTCAACTTTCTCCTTGATTTAGCATCCTTTAGTATTTTTCCTAAGTATTTGAAACAAATGCTATGGATGCGTACATTAATTTTTAAGAGTCCAGATATCAGAATCTGCCTTCTTTATGATCTTTATTTTGAATTGTTATTCCTCTTTTGCCTAAAGTAAAATCTGTAAATGAACACAGGTACATTCATTATTTTAGCATTTTCATATATATGCATATTATAATATGTATATAATATATATTCATGTAAAAAAGCATTCACTGTTCTCAAAATGTGTTACATTTCCTACATTCTGACTTTGTAATGAGTATTTATGTTTATCTCATTAAACTATATGGCCCATGAGGGATGTTTTTCTCTCTTGGCACTTTCATAATAATCAAAATGTCTATAATTGTAATGTGTGCTTTATATCTGTAGGTCAAATATATATGGATTGAATCCACAGGAATTATTTTGATAGGGAATTCCAGTTTGCTATTTAACTAACAGAAAATTCTCACTTTCTAAGACTTACTAGAGAGTTCTCAGGTATGAGTAAATATTTCATTGAAGTACTCCACTACAACAAATGATAACATTTAATAAATATCAATTTAATAAAAACCAGGACAGAATTCTGTGTAAGACAATCTACATTATTGTTTTCTCTATAAGCCTATGACATGACTTCAGTTTACATCTTCACTTGCATGTCATACTGGACATATGGATGGATGGGTATACTACACAAAATCACAGGACTAGTACTGGCTTAAAGGAGACACACCCCTGGTAGTTTGATTCTGATTGTTTTAACCTTGACTACTTTTCTGATCTGTCCCACACTTTCTTTACAAGCTCAAAATGTTTACTGGTGCTTTATCCTTATACAAGTATGAAAACAGCACCTATTCACTCATACAACCACACTGACTGCATGCTGAATGTCTATACCATGATACATTCTTGAATACAGTGCAAATAAGAGAAGATACTACCCTTTGATACTAATTTTTCAGGAACAGAGCTGTTCCAGCAGGGATATTAATATTGTGGCTCCAAAAAATCAACCTGGGTCCACCCATTAGTTGACTGTCCATGGACTTGTAAACTCCTTTTCTCAGCTTCTTCATCTTTTATAATTACTTCATGGGATGAGTTAATACACATGCAATGCTTAGTATGGGGAATTTCACATTGTAAACATTAATTTCACTTTGGTATGAAGGTCAAACAACTAAACAATAAGGTTAAACATATTGAATGACCTACAAAAGGAGCAAATTTTCTGTGAATTTTGACCAAATAATCAGTCTACTCTTGAGATAAAGACAGCAAGAGTAACATTGATGGGTTGTAGAATTTTTCAAGGAAACTACTGATGTTAACTGTGAAATATAATAATTTTACTTTGACTCTGACCACAAAGTAAAAAATAAAGACTTGGTATTAGACAAGAAATTCTTTAAAAATCTTTGAACAATGAATGATCCCCAGACCAGTCTATTTCATCAAGGTAGTCAATCAAGATTACCTCTCCTTTGAACCAACATTAATAACTCAAAAACTTTGAGGTCAAAACAAAAATGAGAGATAGATGAATGGAACTAACATCCTATCCAGAAACTCTCTGGATAATAGACATTTAATACCTGATTATAGCTAAATCAATTTATTTTCCTGTATCCTTAAGATTTTAAGTCTATGATATAAGAGAACATAAAAATACAAGATAAAAAGGGTAAACAAAGTCAAAGACAGTAACAAATCTTTTTCATTCATTGTCTGCATATTATACCCATCATTTAAAGAAATTAAGATCTTTTGATGATGTCCTGATCCTGAGAATTATATTAAGCTCTGCTGATATTAGCAAAAAATGCCTGGGTACATATATATCATTTCACAAACATCAAGGAAAATATTAATAATTATAAACTGACAAAACTCTAAACTATTTTAAGAGGAATGAGTTATATAGTAAAATAATTCCAACTCAATTATTTTACTATTAGAAAAATTGTACCAAGATTAGAAAAATTGTCAAATTTACAAACAAAAAATCTACGCCTTTTGAAGTTGTTAACAAAAATTAGATGCAGGTGCAAGTTAAAAATTCATTTCTAAGGACTCAATGCCAGAATATTTAACTATAACTACAGTAACACATATTCAAAATATACATAAAAATTAAAATATATCCTCTTTTGTTACTGAAATTATTTAAATTTTGCATTTAAAGTTTAGCATGTAATGAATTATAGAGACAGTTAATTTAATATTTTCAACCACTTATAGATTGTTGAAAGTGTAGATGTTGACACAATGTTCATATTTCTTACTAACTTCTTATTTTTATTAAAGTAAAATTATATAAATTTCACATGTATACACTAAGGATAACCATGTGCGTATACTATATTTGGAAAGTGGAAAACACAAGGTGTCATGTATTCATTCTTGTATAATAAACCCACAGAGTGATTCAGGATTTTTTTTATTAATCCAGATGATCAAAAAATAGACATTCATTCCAATATTAACCCATTTTTCCTTTCCTCAAAAGTCTATGGCTAAAATATTTCCATATTATTTCACCAAATAAACAGATTAGTTTGGAATTTCAGTAACATTCTCCAATTATTTTGCTCTTAGAACTATTTGTGAGATTAGAGGTAATTAAATAAGATTTAAATAACTAGGAAATATTAGGTTATAAGTTCATTGCGTTAATCAATATTAAAACAAAAGCATTCTTTAAAACTGTACCAAAATGATGTCCCTAAATTTGTATAAGAATTTATAATCTATCATCACCATGTTGATCAGAGATAAGTCAAGATCTCTGCTTCTTAAAATAGCTGAGTTAGGGGGTAAAGTGTATTTCTCAACACCACAGGGTACTTGTTGTTCTTTAAAGGTGTCCTTGCAAGCTAAAAGAAGAAATCAATAAAGTAGAATCCTATGGCTACTCCAAAGTCACATTCACCAAAGTAGGCCAGGCTATAAGGTCAGACTTTTTATGTATGTCAAATACCTAAGAGATGCAGCAGAAGGAATTCAAAAAAAAAAAAAAAAAAAAAAAAAAAAAAAAAAAAAAAAAAAAAAAAAAAAAAAAAAAAAAAAAAAAAAAAAAAAAAAAAAAAAAAAAAAAAAAAAAAGAAAAAGAAGAACGAACAAAAGTAAAGAAAAGAAACAGGGTTGCAGATTTTTTTCCTAAGGACAAAATTTTTGGTTCTTGATATATTCTTTTATGACAAAGAATTACTGATGAGTCAGGCATATATGTGC
Source organism: Uropsilus gracilis (assembly GCA_004024945.1). Classification (NCBI taxonomy): domain Eukaryota; kingdom Metazoa; phylum Chordata; class Mammalia; order Eulipotyphla; family Talpidae; genus Uropsilus; species Uropsilus gracilis. The sequence goes on from PVHY01004293.1 coordinate 58,314, forward strand.
ATGTATGTGCACATGTGTGTGTAATTATAATCCTTTTTTCTTTTTTGAACACTAAATCAATAGATTTGTGTCTGGAAGGTTGTTGATGGGGCAGAAGAAAAGACTAAAATGCAATGCAGTTGCCACAAAGGTTTTAGCAGATCCTGTGGAAGCTATGAAGATGGGATGGCTCTTTAGAAGTGTTTTGTTGAAGCAATGAACTGGATCTTTGTTCTCCTATCTCTATTTATCCTTGGCTGCAGGCTGTAATTGGGCAGGTGGTCTGACCTTGAGTTCAGCAGCTCTTTATACTGAAATAAGCTTTTGTCAGCAATATGTAAGGTATCTGAGGCATGGAGCTACTTGGCCTGGAAGTTGGACTCTGGAGCAGGGGTTGGGGGATGGGCGATAGAGCATTAACTAGAGGGCTTATTAGGTTTTCTTGATTATGCTCTCAAAAAATGATATGTTGCTCCCCTATTCAACTTCCTAACATAAGCATATTAGCACAGAGTTGCACTCATTTTCTCTTGGTGAGGTAAGTAGGAAATTTAAGGCTTACTACTTAGAATGTAGTTTAATGATCATTGAAGAGACACCAGAAAAGGGGAAGTTATTTTCATTTTTCAGCTGTAACACTGGCAACAGGCAGTCACAGGAGAACAAAGGCTTTTGCTCAACAATATCTAGGATTTTGTTTATGCAAAAGAAGCCCATAAAAGGCATCCATTTCTCTCTCTCTCTCTCTCTCTCTCTCTCTCTCTCTCTCTCTCTCTCTCACACACACACACACACACACACACTCAGATTCTACTGGTGTAGGCTAAAATGTAAGGATTGCAGGAAACTAACAGAATGAAGACCAAAAAAGCTTCTGTGGCTATGTATAACTCTGTGTCCATCTAGCTGAGCACTGTGTAGTGACAGAAGGATCAGACAGACACCACTGACGATGCTCAGAACTAGAACTGAGAATAGCTTTATGCTACTTCCTTCCTCAGGGCACAGGAGGCAGAGAATCCTGAAAGTTAATTGTCCTTCTTAAAGGGAACAGACATTAATACTTGGTCTACTCGAGTTGACAGACTAGAGGCAACCTCAGAGAGCCTGAAATTCCTAAAAGTGTACAGAACACCAAACTTTATTGTCTGGTTAAATCTGGTTCACTTATATTCAGATCATGTGAACTTTCAAGGACAGAGACATTGAAAAAATGGAAGCATCTGTTATTAAATCATAGCTGGGCCACAGACCATTTGGAAAAGGGGATACCTCAGAGAAGACACTATGGAGTTATGAACATATCCTGTGTGGTTTATACTACATCTCGATGGAGACATAAGCATAAACAAACATATTATCCTACAGAGTTAGGGTAATAATATATCCTCCAGAAATCTGATAGAACTGAGATGTGGTGGCTAAAAGTGAAGAGATAAAATACTGACTGATAGAAGAAAATACAAGATAAATATAATTTCAAAACCTCTAAATTGCTGGAATTTCTTCAGGTTTTGGAGATTTTCTCCATTCATGAAATAAGTCAAGATAGGAAAGAAATTGAAATATTGAAAAATAAAGGGAGTTGTATTTATTGCAAACCTGAGCAGGGAGCTTGAAAAAATATTTTTTTTTCAATAAGGGAAAACTAAATAAAGCAACAGAAACCAAAGAATCATAGTACAAAAAAAAAAAAATAGAAGAGAAACCAGGAAGAAAAGAATTATCAGCAATTATATAAACACTGAGAGATACAATACTTTCACCATAAAACTGGAGGTAATAAGGAGTGAATATGACCTCTATTGAGCAACAAATCATCTCTATTGATTTAAGAAGGTATTTCCAAAGCCCCAGGGTCTGAAGAAGTTGCCTGCTAAGAAAAGTTTTTGCTTATCATAGTCAGAAAAATTAAAAAATCAAACACTTAGAACTAACCCAAAGATATTACTAGGCATCTTTTCACTGACTTCTGGGTATTTAGTGTGTCCTCTAAAAGTTATTTGAATATATGAGTTTAGGTACTTTTGATTGTCTTTTTACTGATTAGCCCTTATCAGTCTAGATTGATAGGTGAATGTGATCGTAAGATAAATTACAGATGTAAATATATCTTGGTGTCAGAAAAAAATTGAATTTTATAGAAAATATTTTATTTTATTGCCTTATTATACAATATTAAAATTGTTTTGTATCTATTAGCAAATGCATTTCAATATTTCTTATGTGTATATGTGTGTATTCCCTTTGAATTACTTTTTAGATGGCAATGATTTCCTCACTAATGAGTTAATATAAGTCATGGGTATATGTTCATTTTATACTATTAAGAATGCCATGATTTGGCATTTTGAAAATTTTAGCTTATCATCCCATTTTCACTTCAGCTGTAAAAGCACTCAGTGGATTATTAAATTAAAATATCTAATTGTGTCAATCTCATTTGTTACTAGATGCCTAGTGCAGAATTATATCTTTTTCATGTGCTAGGCAAAACACTTTCCCCATTTCTAAATGACACACACATTCCTTAAATATATGTTCTTAAAGAATAAACAATATCTAAAAGCCAATCTGTCATGGTTCAGTTAGCAATTCTTTGGGAATTTTCAACACCTGTTTCACAGGCAAGATCTATGTATTCAATTTTTTCTTCAATTTCATTTTGACTCTTAAAGCAAAAGACATTTTGGAACAGCTGATGTAATACTCCCAGTATAAACCTACTAAGGACAATTTAAAAGAAATTACATTAATACAGAATTGTCAGATAAAATATAGGAGAACCCAGTTCAATGTGAAATTCAGATCAACACCACTATTTTCAGTATAAATATATCCCACACAACTATATATTTATATTAATCTACTATGTTTACCTAAAATTCAAGTTTATACAGCATACTTTATTTGTTAAACCTGACAACCTTAAATAGGACGATGGGAAATAATATACACTGAAAAGAAACTTTCTTGCAGTTTAAAATCAAGCAACATCATAGAGAGACGACCTCTTTATAAATGAATTATTGCCTATGCTACACTTGCTAATTAAGGAACAGTGCACCCTGGTATTGAAATGCGGTTCTAGCATTTTGAAGCCAAGGACAGCTGATGTGCCTCTAGTTTGGTTGCTTGTACTGAATATATGCCTCGTCATCCCTGTCTTAATTCATTCAGGTTATACAACCAGTACCATAAAATGGGTGATTTAGAAACAATAGAAATGTATTTCTTGCCGTTCTGGAGACTCAAGAGTCCAAAATTGGGTTGTCAGCATCTCTGGGCTTTGGCCTGAGTCCTTGTAGGGTCTCAGCTACAAGCTTGCTGGGTACTTGTAGGTGGGAGATGAGAAAGCAGGTCAGAGAACTCCATATGTAGGGCCAGGACAAGTTTTATTACAGGAACAGGAGAGATACAGGTAGCTACAGCATGATCTGTCCGCTGAAAAAGCTGCAAAGCAGCCGAGCCCAGTAGTCTGGGTGGTGGCAGACCCCTCAAATACCCTGTGTTGTCTTGACAGCATGGCCTACTCAAGTAGCCCCTCAGGCCTGACAGCGAGAGCAGCAACAAAAAAGGCAGCAACAGCAGCTCTGACTCAGGTTCTGGTCTTCGAAGAGGTCCTCATCCCACCAGCGGGCTTCCTCCTCAGGAGTACTGCTAGCTCTCACACGATATATAAACAAAACCTGAAAGGGACCAAAGCTATGACTTGGGTACAGAACAATGAGGTCGCCTACCAGAAATATATATCAAGGTTAGAGAGGGTCTGTTCTCCGCGCATGCGTACTACATCCCAGGGGGTTCTGCGCTCCACCCCGCCACCTGCGCTGGAAGGTCATTGTGGAGAACAGTCTGAGAAACGCTGAGAAAAGAAAACTGCTTTTGTTTTGTTGTTGTTTGTTTGTTGTTGTTGTTGTTGTTGTTTTCCCATGGAAAGCAGTCTGAGAAACTGAGAAAAGAGAATTTTTTGTTTTGTTGTTTGCTTTTTGTTGTTTTTACATGGAAAACAGTCTGAGGAACTTTGAGAAAACTGTTTTTGTTGTTGTTTGTTTGTTGTTGTTGTTTTTCCATGGAAAACTGAGAAACTCTGAGAAAAGAAAACTGCTTTTGTTTTGTTGTTGCTTGTTTTTTGTTATTTTTCCATGGAAAACAGTCTGAGAAACTCTGAGAAAATTTTGTTTTGTTGTTTTTTGTTGTTGTTTTTTTTCCATGGAAAACTGAGAAACTGAGAAAAGAAAACTGCCTTTGATTTGTTGTTGTTTGTTTTTTTGTTGTTGTTTTTCCATGGAAAACAGTCTCAGAAACTGAGAAAAGAAAACTGCCTTTGATTTGTTGTTGTTTGTTTTTTGTTGTTGTTTTTCCGTGGAAAACTGAGAAACTGAGAAAAGAAAACTGCCCTTTGTTTTGTTGTTGTTTGTTTTTTGTTGTTGTTTTCCATGGAAAACAGTCTCAGAAACTGAGAAAAGAAAACTGTTTTGTTGTTTGTTTTTTGTTGTTGTTTTTCCGTGGAAAACCGAGAAACTGAGAAAAGAAAACTGCTTTTGTTTTGTTGTTGTCCATGGGTCCTGCAGTCCTTTATCTGAATTGCAAACTTAGTTCTTATATATATTCACATGGTGGAAAGAAAGTAAGAGGGCATGCTAAATCCCTTTTCTATGGGTACTAAGGCACTAGGAGGGAGCTGAAAAAAACTCCCAACTGCTACTACCACCACATTAGGGAATAGGACTTCAAAATATGGTTTTCAGAACAACACAAACATTGAGTTCACTTCACGTAGGTCCGTTCAACCATTTGAAATTGGCACTGCCTTCTGTTTTGCCACTTGTGCATTCTATGTGCTCCTGCTGGTGACACAGAGACATTTTTGCCTTTGTTGAGACTGCCAACATCTGCACGTTGCTGGAGTCTCGGCTTTGCTTAAAGTTCGATGGTGACCGTCTTAGCATTGCTTTCCAGCTTGGTCAGAAGATTGGGATCATCTGATGAGTTTTAAGACACGTCAGTTGCCTGGATCCACGAGCTACAGTTCTTCCTAAGTAGTCCGGGGTGCCTCCAGGTGACTGCTTTGCGCAACCCAAATGCAGATTATGCAGGTGACACCCACTCTGCTCATCATGGAAACCGCTGCTCTACAGAAACAGCCTCTCAGCTGTAGATAAAGTGAAGGTCAGATATCAGGTATGCTAGAATTGAAAACCTCTTTGCCACACCTTAATTTCATTTTAAAAACCCAGTCAGCCTGGTTTCACCTTCCCTCAGAAATCTGAGTTTTGAGGTCAAATCCCCAACTTTACAAATGCCTGTTCACATATTTATGTCGTCTACAAGTTCATTTACATGAAACACTTATAGAGGGAACTTTTATTTATTTTGCTTTAATGTTAGAATCCCCTGAGTCCTATAAAAACAATCACCCCTTTTCCCTGTTTAGATTCTGAATAAATTGAGGAATAATACAATAAAAGGGTATCCCAGGAACAGAATGTCACCTTATTTTTGACAAGCACAAAGTTAAAAGGTTTGACTTTGCCTCTGTTTTTCCTTGCCTAATGGGTAAGTTGGTCTGGCTTCATAGTTTCTGGATTGTCTATGAACTTCTTATATAACAGACTAAATTTGTTCCTTTTTTTAAAATCAGTTTTAATTAGGAGATAGATCGATGTTTCTCAAAGAAAATTGTATCAGAACACCAGAGTAGTAGTCTATAAACGGAGTTAACTGGGTGATCTCACTGCATTACTAATCAATCTTTGATAGATTAGTGGTAAATTCCACATGAACCCTATAACTGCCATGTTAACTGGAATACTCATTTAACCTGAAATGGTCTGCTTAATTTATTATCCATCCTATCAGATTTTAAGCTCCATAGAGGAATAGATTTCTTTAACTTTCGCAATCAGACTGAATTCATGACACAATAAATATCATTTGAATTGATTGAAGGTAATTTGGTGTTTCACCACCAGGTTAGGAACAGGAGACTTCTATAATCTTATGTTTGTAGAAAAGGTTCTAGCCAAGAAAATGTGGAAGATCTGTCCAAAGAAAAATATCATCTTATGTAACTGTGAAGAGGTTTAAATATATGTGCTTATATATTTGAAGATATTGTATAGTAAACTGCCCTGAGATTGGTTGATGAACTGTTATATTAAATTTACTTTGGTGTAATATAACCAAACCTGGTCAGCTACTGTAAGCATCAGGCTCAACGATGTGTGTAGGTTCTTTATTGGGTGCTCTCTGTTCACCAGTATCCCCTGTCTCCGAGGCCCAGATGTGCACACTTACCACATGCCCACACCCACTGTACTCACAATTGTGCGGAGCGTGCAATACCCCAGGTGCTGGTTATGCAGACTGATGGAGGAAAAAGTCTGACTAACTTACTTACCCTACAATTGATAAACTGTGACATGTGAGTGAAGTCAATTTATGAAGCGCCTGGTGTCCATTCTAAGGGATTTGAAGACATGTATACTTCTCAAGCAACTGCTATAAATTTATAGTTACCCCCCAAAAGTCATTTATTTATATTGTGTGGTGGAATAAACTGTACAGTACATCCACAGTTTAAACTAGAACCTGTTCTGGTTGATACCTTCATGTAAACCCAGAAATCTGCAAACTGTCCTCTGTTCTTTGATCCGTTTGAAGTTATACAAACTAATATGAGCAGCAAGTCTGTGGTGTTTGAATGCAAGTCTCGCTCTAATTTTCTCTATTTGAATTATTCACTCTCTCTCTTTTTTTTGGGGGGGGGGAGATTAGGTCTCGCTATATCGCTCGGGGAACCGCAGGCTCCTGTTGCCCGTGGTACCACGGGCTCAAGCGATCCCCAGCCTCAGCTTCCCATTTAGCTGGGATTACAGGCGCGTACCACCACACCCAGCTATTTTTGGCGACCAGGTCTCACTACGAACCCGGCCACCGACTCGAACCACCATCCCTGGGCCCGGCTGCCGCTTCCCAGGCTGCCGCTTACAGACATGCGCCACCATGCCCGGCCTTATTCACTCTCTTTGTCTTTTGATTTTTTTCGTTGTAAAACAGGTTTATGCTATTATTCCCCTAGTAGATTTGTGAAAAATGTACAATCTATATTAAACACTTGAATCAGAAACTGGGAAAGAGTAGATGCTGCATAAATATTATGTTCCTAAACACAGTGGCATTTTCTGAAGACTTAGTGACAATCATAACTAACAAAAGCTTATTTTTCTAATAGTTGCTAACATTTCCAATAAAACTTATTTTGAAGAAGTCATTTTTATCCTTCACTATGGGTCTTCCAATCTCCAGTTTTTGTTAGAAACTGGAATTATGATTTTATATTCTCTCTGCAGAAGAATATGATAACAGAAACCAAGATATACAAAGTTTGGAAAGAGAAAGTTGTTTCTCATGAAAAAAGAAAAACATTTTTCTACATTTGGAAGCAATTTACATTCAGGAAATATTTAGTTTGCTGCAGTCTTAGTCAGGTGCTATGTGTGCAGAGCATGATAAGGACTAGTTTGCTTAACAATCTCTCTTGGCCTACCATGTAGAAACCTGAGGACATCAAATGAATATCATTAGGTGAGAATTTGAACAAAAATATTCTTGCAAAAAATAATGGTAAATTCTAAGAATTTGTTTTCACATATTTAGTTCTAGTACTAGAAATTTCTCAAGGAATATTTATATCACACAAAAGGGATAATTTTTTAGAAGTGGATTTTAAAATATCACTTTTCCTTTCAATTGCTAATTCACTATAAATTACTTAAATATAATTAAATGAACACACTATAATTAATTGCATGCAGTTTAAGTAATATAGATATGGAAAAAGAAGCATAAATATGGACATGAGTAGAAATTCCTGTAACTTCAGTCTTTGACTTTCTTATTTTACTTCTAGAACCTTTTGTAAAGTTAAAAAAAAAGTCCTTGTGTCTAGACAAATCATTGATTGAGATTAATTTATAACTTGGTAAGAATTAAAGACTTGAGTTTATTTTCAATTTACCTTGTATTTCCAGCATCACTAATACTAGTAGGCATCCTTTAGGTCTTGTTTGTTTTTTTAATATAGGCATCCTTTAAGTTTAAGAAAAGTTGTTTTGTTTTTTTTAGTACAGATGCTCTTTTGTTTGAAGATTAAAAAAATAATACATCCAAAAGATCATGGATATTTTAAATAATAAATTGGACTATCATTGCTATTATTTTAATTTCTGAATTTGGAAGGGCTTTAAAGGATTACTTAAGACTGTTTAAATTACATGGGAGTATTCTATGTAAATTAAGTACAGCAAGCATATTAAAATTATCATTACTGTCAGTATATTGTATCGTAATACAATATGCTGCTAATACCATATCGTGCTAATACCATATGTCAGAAGAACATCTAGAAATGTTTTATCATAAACATTTTCTGTATTTAAGAATAAAAATGTATTGACTGATCCATCCAGCAGGTCAACAGATAGTCTTTAATTTCAGTTTCTCTAAAAATTTTCATTACGTGTCACTCTGGACCGATGCAAATTTTGCAAAGTTGTATAGGGAAAATAAACTATCTATATGATTAAAAACAAAGACTATGGGGTTTTAAAGTCAAAAAAGAAATAGAAATAAATGGGATTACTTTAAAATAATGACTTACATTGTAAAAAAATGGTAACTAATCATCTTTTCAGTCTCTTTTGATAGTTCAGGCACACTGAACTTTTTTGATTCTTCAAGGTTTATTCTAAAAACAGTGAGTTTGCAGGCAGTCCACTTACTATTAACCTCATCAGTATCCCTTCTTGTACAATTTGCTTGGTCCATGATCTTAAGTTAGAAAAGCTGTCGCTGAACAAGTGTCTTCTACTCATAGGAATATTTCCAGGAGGGCCTCTGGTGAATATATTTAAGTTTCAGGCATTTGCTTGCCAAATACCATCTGCTTTGACATATAAAATTCTCTAGAAACCCAGAAAAGATGAAATGAGGGAAACTGACTTATTTATCATAACCTTTTATGTTATTTCTGTTTATCTGACTTTAAAAAGAAAATAAAGATCCCTTAAAAAGAGTCATTACTGATTTTACCATATGAATTTGTAAAAGGATATCAGTTTGTCATTATCCTTTTTAAGGAAGGAATATGAATTATAAACTTAGACATATATATCTAGTGTAATAAGGCTAAAAAACATTCACTTTTATAATCATATGTGACAAAAATGGTTATTTAAAAGTGATTCTCTGTAAGAAAACAATATTGTTCACTTCAAGGAAATACAAAGTGTTTTAAACATAATCATCATGCTATTTTTCTGAGTTATACAGATCAATACTGTACAGCAAATTATTGTAAAATTTTTGTATATCTATTTGAGTACTAAAGCCTGTATGAATGAGAAAATTATTTTTATTTATATTTTTGTGAACTAGAAAATTTAGATGAGTGTTAATATTAACATACTAATAGATCATTAATTTATAATTTTATTAAAACAATATTGGAACATCAACATAATGTATGCTTTTCAAAATACATCATTAATTTTTATGAGATTTAGTTAGAGAATTTCCATCTATAAGCAACAACAAAATATAAAGAAAAATGTTTAACATTAATAGTTTTGTTTTGCAGATTGTGACATAATAATTCACTCTAATTACAAATGTTGTCACATGTCATTCTTTTAACATTTGAAAATTTTCAGCTCAACATTCATCTCTATCAATTCATACATTGTAACCAGTGATATAATGAGATGATCAGAATTCTGGAAGAAATATTATCAGAGTTGGAAAGGAGATCTGGGGAAGAGATTTGTTTAAAACTATGAATGGGCAGAATGTATTTGAATATATTTGTGTTGTATGTGGGACCTTAAAAAAATGTGACTTCATGAAAGATTTTAATGCCTGGGTAGATAGGATGACCTATTTTATGGAGTCTAGTCTCCTTCCCTAACAATTCTTATCATGGCCCAGTGAATTTATGAACAAAGTGGTCATGGTAAGAGAGATGGAGCTATGTATGGACACAGCATCATGGGTATTTTTTCATCAGTGATGATCTGGTTGTAGCCACTGGTGACTACCAGTCTGCCAACAATAAGTGTCAGTTCCTGACCTAGCACTATTTCCCATGGGCGACAAGCCAGCTATAGAGTCACAAGCTGATTTTATCGGACGACTACCATTATGGAAGAAGCAGCATTTTACTGTTATTAAAATGGATGCTTACTCTGATTACAGATTAACTTTTCTTACATGAAATTCTTACTTTCAAATATGGTGTACAGACCTACATAATGCTTTATGACCATTTTGCCATTCTATAATGCATTGCTTCCTAATTTATCTCACAAGAAACACTGTTTCACAATAGAACTATATTCATGGAATTCAGTGGTTTTGCCATGAACCTCACTAGAAGCTGTTTGCTTGACTGAATAATGGGATGATTCTTGAGGACCACGATGCAAGGATAAGTCGGTGGCCAAACTGTAGAACTAGACCAGCATGCTGCTACATATGCTCTAAATTCAGGAGCAATGTAAGCATGGCACAGTTTCTTCAGAATTCATAGGTCTAAGAATGAAGGGGTAGAAATTGGGAGTGGCACCTTTCAAATTTATCCCTAGTGACCCACCAGCAAAAAAGAAAAAAAAAATTCTGCCCCACTCATGGTGTTATCTCGTGCAGGTATGTGACATATAAGAAAAGAAGTTATTAAATAACTCTCCGGAGAAGATTACACAGCATATATAAGGTATGCAGAAAAATAATGGGAAAGAAAATGCATACTATGTTGGTATCATAATCTATATTTAGAATAAAATACTATTAAATATTTTATTTGGTGGATTTAATATAAATTTATATAAAGTAGTTTAAAACAAAATTTTAAAGTAGATTGTATAACTTTTTAGAATATACATTTTAATAAAACTTATATAGCATTGAAAAAGGACATGACTTATTTTATTATCACCGCCTTATATTAGAACATTTAAAACTAACTGGTCTTACTGGCCATATGACAAACAGTTTGCAATGTATTGACTCTTCATATTTATCTGAAACTCTGAATTCTAACTGCCCCCAGTGGTAGAAGTTCAATCGTATGGATCACTGCTTGCTCTGGAAACAAACAGAGCAGAATTGAAATTATCAGCCTCCCAAAGCCAAAAAAAATCTCAGGGGTATTAACCTATTTTAGATTTCCTTGGTAAACAGATCTAGACTTCACACTGAACTCGGACCATGTTATCACAATGTATCGATGCCTAGTGTATTTTAAGTTTCACATGGTCTGCAACCATTTCTTCTAAAAAGAAAAGAGAGTTTACAGCATCACTTCCTCTACACCCTGTAAGTTTATTTATTCTTCTCAACAGGTAGGAGTGTTTCATTCAGTATTTATTGAATATCTCCTGTGGGCACAATACCAAGAAACTGGTGATAGTAAATGAGGCAGATTATATTGCTAGTAAGCAGATGTTCAAGCATTATTTGTCACCTGTGACTAGTGGGGTGCTTGACTTAGCTGATGTGTGAAAATTCAGCAAAGCAGCTGGAATCTTTTATGTGACTGTTTGTGTTTTTTATCTTTTCTTTTTTCCCCCAAAGATGTTAGTTAAAAGGTAGTTTGGAGGAGATTGGTTTTCTAGCGTATACATTCGGAAACTCATAACCTCAAATATCGGGCCGCCGTATTCATCAATAACAAGGAAGAAATTCACAGAAGGTATGGGACATATTTAGGTATGAATTTCTCCATATCAACAATTTTCTCCTGAAAATGAATTTTTACTCAACACAAAGATAAGCTTACAAAATGAGAACTGAGGTAAAACTAGGTTATCTTTATAATGATATTATCAAATGGATTTCTACAAATTCTTTTTATCCCTACAAGTATTACTAAATTACAAGTCAAATGGATGCTAAAGATACTGTTCCTAAAACATTGTGAAAATATATTGTCTTACAGAACAAAGCCCATATTGAATCAAATGAATCCACTAATTTATCGTGATTTTTCAGATATATTTATCTATTTATTTGTTTGTATATTTTTGTATTTAACAACTTTGAGTAACTTTAATTAATCATTCTTCTAATTTTAATTTTTATCTTTAGTGCATCACTCTTTTTAATGGGCCTACATTCATCTAGTTAGTAAAATAAATGTCCCAGTTTTGTTGAGAGATTTTTATTTAAAAAAGAAGCATACAGCCATTTGCCAGAGAGATAAACTCTGATAGAGAGTTTTCAGTAGGGAAAAAATAAAAAAAGAATTTTCTTTGTCACCATTCTTTAGCCATTCTTTCGGAATAGTGTATGGATTACCACAACAGATGAGGGAAAATGAATACAACTGCTATAAATAGAAAGACGGCAAGAGAGTTTATCATTGTCTTCAGTAATTCCCAGGAAATTTTGTTTCTATATAGAATATAGATGAAAATATTCTCAATATTGTGGAAGCACAATTACACAAGACACAGGAAATAACCTCAATAAACAAGACATTTCTTTATAGTTTCTATTACATAACAAATAATTTGGAAATCTATTCCTCAAGGATGAATGAGAGACTGATGTCAAGTTCTGGGGATGTCACTGTCTTATTCAAAAGACACAAAATAACTATTAAAGAACCAATCAAACATAGTCACAAAAAGAAGAAAAGTGTCAGTCAAAGGGAAATGATTCAAGAATGAAGATGTATATTTGAGATGAATTAATATATATATATATTCATATATAACTTATAAAATTTAAATATGAAGTAAAATACAAAAGTCATGTCCAAGATTGTATTTGTAAAGAAAATATACGATTTAGAAAAGACATCTCAAAGCACTTTTTTTTTCAATTGCGTAAGTCTTGCTTACATTTATTTATTTATTTATTTATTTATTTATTTATTTATTTATTTATTTATTTATTTATTTATTTATTTATTTATTTATTTATTTATTCATTCATTCATTCATTCATTCATTCATTCATTCATTCATTCATTCATTCATTCATTCATTCATTCATTCATTCATTTATTCATTTATTCATTTATTCATTTATTCATTTATTTATTTATTCATTTATTTATTTATTTATTTATTTGTTTGTTTGTTTGTTTGTTTGTTTGTTTGTTTATTTATTTATTTATTTATTTATTTATTTATTTATTTATTTATTTATTTATTTTTGCCTCTTGGTGTTCCTCTCCCCTCCCCATCCCCTTACCCCCTACTCCGGTCACTCCATCAATCTCTTCTTTCACTGACAGTTAATGGTCAACTTTTAGTCCATTTGATTCTTCCTTTTCTTTCCTGGAGCAATTTTCTTTTTCAAGGTGTAGACGTGTTTTCCTGGGACACAGCTGCCTTTGCTCAGTTTTCCAGGTGTATCTTTGCTGAGGGTCGCCAGTTCACGCATGGTTGTAACCTTTCAGTACCTCCTCCTTCTTACTGGTCATCTGCTCTGACCCAGCTTCTGTCACATTTTGCTCCTTTGCTTTGTAGTTCTGGTTGCTGGCATGGGGAGTGTTTCTCCCAAACAATGTGCGTGTGAAAAGTTTCTTGATCAGGAACTTTTGATCAAAGCACTGGTGGATGGTTGGTCAGGTTCATTGTGGGACAGCTGCTGGTCTCTGTGGCCTTCCTCTATTCATGATATTCGAGGGTGCTTTTTTTTAACTTTAGGTAATTACAATATTAAAATACTGCACTGAATGTAAACTTTATGATTCTTTAGGACAGTGAAATTACAGTGAAATAGGGGCAATTTTATAGTTATCTTTGACATGCTGGGATATCTGGTTAGATTCCTGGCTAGAAGAAGACCTGGTTTAGTTTACTAAGCAACATGTTCCTGGAATAAAGAGGGTTTGTTGATGAATGACTTTTACCTGACCTGACTGTTTAAGCAGTTTGGTCAGAGGGGTATTAAAAAGCAAGAAACAGAAAACAATGGGAGAGACCTTTCTGGCACACTTGAAACCAAGACTCTTCGCACAAATATTTTGAGTTGAGTATGAAGATGTATTTTGTGCACATTAGAAAGATCTCAGGGAGAATAAACCTTGATCTGTCTTAGACCTTTTCCAAATATTGCCTGAACCCTTGGTGTCTTGTTTTCTGTACCTTTATCACAGACATTGAGCATGTTCTATAGAGTCTCATCAGTTCTTCCAAGTACCAAATATTTATAATATTTACAATTATTCAGGGCAGTTAAAAATGTGCAGAAACAACAGCTACCAAAGTATACAAATCTTTTGATATTACGTTTTCTATAATAAAGGGATTCTTTACTACTCTGCTACATAGTCTAACATGAAATTTTATGGTATTTTAGCTCTAATTGATTTGTAAGTAGAAAATCAAGCAAAATTCTTTCAAAAAATTCAGTAAACCCTTAAAGTGCTTATAAACAGTGGTCAAGTGTGACATTGAAAGGACATGCTGTTTAACCTTTTTTTCTAGTGTCATATTTTAAATGAATTTTCTTAATGATACCATTAAGTAATATTTATGTGATTTAGTAGTTATTATATTTACCTATTTTATGATTGCAGTGATAATGATTCTTTATATCCTGGAGAGTGATATTTAAAGCACATAGTTAACAAATCACAGTGCAGTTTCAAATGTTATCCCTGAAGTTATCTCTGAAAGGGATGTGATAGTGTACACAAATTACTATTACATTTTTTATCTAAATGTATATTTAGCACAAATATATTCTATTACATAAATATATGTGAAGTGTTCAACAGTGCTGAATGAAATACTTCTAAAACAAAAAGCCCTGATTTTTTTTCAGAATTTGATATAAACTGTAAGCAATCCAAGTGTTTTGTTTGTTCACTGTATAAATAAAGATGAAGGGAAGAAACGAAATAAAGTGTAAGCTTAAAATTAAGAAAGGGGAAATTTTTTGTAGATTTCATGTTGTCTGTGTATCTACATGAGAATATATGTAGGTGTATATATACACAAGCATAGACAAACATGCATACATATAAACATATTTTTGGAGTTTTACATTTGCAAATTCTTTAATAAAAAGACAAAAATTTAAGAGGTGATAAATGTCTAACACAGCTCCAAAACAGGTTATAAAGGCATGAATTAAAAGTTTAAATAGTGTAATTTAAAAATATATGTTTTAAAAACAAAGAAAAGCTCAGATCTTTAAAAGATGTTATCATAATGTGTAGGGTATTTTGATATTTAGAATAGCGAAAAAGTAACATGACTGACAGCAATTTAGTAGACTAGAGTAAAATGGAATCTACACAAAGATAAATATGCATATATATACCGAATATATATACATATATATAAGCATATGTATGCTGTAATGTAGTACTTTGATTCTGAGGTTATTATATTTTATATCATTTAATAAATGCTAGTCTTTTGAGCCAAAATGCAAAATATGAACTTTGAGAAGATGTTGATGTTCATAGTTTATTTCAAAAGATATATAATAAGATTTCAACTTTTCCCTTTATATAATTTGGCTTATATAATATGTTTTCTTATGTTTTACAGAGTGCCTTAATTGTGTGTCTTCCAGTACTATTTTTATATAATTAAATAAATGACTTTGATGACTAATAAAAACATGGTTTCTCCCTTCAAAATGTGTTATATTATTAAATAAATGTATTTCCTATGTTGCTTTTTTCCTGATTTCTTAAGCTTTTATAATTCTTGTTATTTTCAGGGTTGCCAATTTTTTTTTCATTTTGTTATTAACAGCACAGAGCTCTAAGAGCTGAGCATTTAGTGTTTGCTGTCCAGGTATTTTAAAATTATTTACTAAATAATTTTGTTTTATTCATAAAAATGCAAATTTCACTTATAAAAGCCTAGTCAGATATTTCTTGCAGAGTAAAATATATGGGTTTTCAAGTTTTAAAGAAAATTAGCTTCTCTATTATTTAAATTCTCTGGAGATTTTATAATGATAATTATGAACTCTGCTTTTTGTATATTCATTTCTAAAATTAAATTATTTGTAATTAGCTGAATATATTTGTGTTGTGGTGTTTTTCCAACTGTAAAAACAATTCAATCTTAAAGTCTAAAGCAACTTATTAAAGCTAAAATATAATTATCACCTGAGTATTTTTCCAACAGACTAATTTTGCTTTACATTATAAGTTTTACAATATTTATTTCAATGTCTTTATTATGCAATAAAAAAGTATTTAGATTCTATTGATGATAAAATGAAAAAATAAGATCAGACTATCTAGTTATGGAGATATGTTAGAGATCAGATGGAAATATAAGACTATGGACATTTATAGTAAAATCAGTGGAAATAACTGTGGGGACATGTGGTACTTTGACCTTATGTGAAAAGAAAATAATAACATTGGATAGTGCTAGAATGAGCAAGGGATCACAGATATATCTTCAATATTCTAATTTCATTTATTTTGCATTCTTGTCAGGACTGTGATTATTGTGGGCTAGTTTTATTTTTATTGTTTTGTTGTTGTTTTTTGCCAAAGCTATTGCACAATTTCATGTTCCTACCAAAAGTGTGCAAGATTCTGATTCCACTACTTTTTTTTTTTACAAAACTTCTTATATCTTTTTAATACTTTTCAATGACATCATAAAACCAAGAAGGTACCAAATCAGGGTAGCATAATCAAACTTGTTCAAACATGGTTTAATTGGTCAAGGAAAGAGACCGGTTTGAGACATTGAAGTGTTCAGAGAGGAGTGGGTAAAATGAATATTCCTAAAGGCAGGAAAAAGAGATGTTTGTCATTTGAATCTCTCTCCTATGCCAGAGATAAGTCCCAGGCTTCCTTATCACCTTACCCAGATATTGGATGGAACAGCAGGGTAGGGCTTACAAATTGTCAGCAAATATAAAAAAATAGAGTTATAAATTTGAAATTCACCTTGTGTGTTTGATTTATGACTAAAGTGTGTTCTCTCTCTCTATGTGTCTATGTATGTATGTATGTATGTATGTATGTATGTATGTATGTATCCATCCATCCATCCATCTATCTATCTATCTATCTATCTATCTATCTATCTATCTATCTATCTATCTATCTATCTATCTATCTATCTATCTATCTATCTATCTATCTATCTATCTATCTATCTAACATCTATGTATCTATCTATGCCAAGTTTGGACTTGTTCAAATAAGCCATTGTGATGATCTATGAAACTGACAGTCTGAGGATGATAAAGAAGGTGAAAGTGGTGTTAATAGTCTAGCCTTGGAGTGCATTTGGAGTACAATTGGGAAACTAAAATGAGTGCTTTGCTTACCATCAGGAGTGTCTGAATTACTCAAAATGAGTATTATGAAAAACAATTAAAGGCAGGTGTGCACTCTAAATTAAAGTAAATATATGTCAATTCCTGGTTTTCATTTAGATCTGGTGTGGGTGGGGAAAGAGAGAAAGGGAGAGAGAGATGACAATTGAAATGTAGATATTACATTTAATTTTATTATTTTATAAATAAAATATTGGATATGGCATTGGTGGTTGGAATAGAAGTTACACCTTTTTAGGAAACACACACTAATATAATTAAACTTGAAATATCTTTATGTAAGCAATATGTTTTAAGGTAATTAAAAATAGACATAAACATACTAGGAGGTGAGGATCAAGCATTTATAACTTTTCCAACTTTGTTAAAATATAAGTGACACAAAACTCCTATAGATTAAAGGATGACATGTGGATTTAATATATTTATATGTGAGAAAATGTATGAAATAGTAATGTTTAAGATTTACTGTATTGGGATTCAAGTATATAATACAGGATCTTGAGATTTAAAACTCTTTTGATGGCATATCTATGTAGCCCTGGCTGGAAAATTTCTGACCCAAATAGAGAGTACAATAAGAGATAGTATCTCAAATCTAGGTGTTAAGGCACACCAATAATTGCAGGTCTGGAAGGGGTGGAGAAGCCAATAAAGAGTAGTGCCTGGAGCAGCAAACAAAGCTGGAAAGAAAATGTGATAATCTAGAAATCAAAGGAAAAAATGCTGATAATATTTCTGAAGGACTGTAAAATGAACTAAGATAGTTTACTATGATTTTATAAAATGAAAAATCCATAGTTGCCCCAAATAAGGTGCATTTAAGTTTGTTTTTATCTATTTATTTATTTATTTTTTCATTAAGAGAAAGAGAAATATCTGATTGAAACGGGATAGAGATTTGGAGGAAAAACATCAGAAAGCAGGTGATGAAAAATGCTCATGACTTTAAATCTTTCTATTAGCAACAACAAAATTGTGACAATTTAGCAATTGAGATGGGGGTAATTGTAGTGATGCTATTATCATGGTAGCTGTTTTACCTTGTTCAAAGCTGTAAAAATAGCAAAATCACTATTTTCATGTTGGGAACTCTTAAGTACATGTTACAGAAGTTTAGGGAGAGGAATTCAGGAAGAGGTGGTATTCTCTAGGAAAAAAATGAAAGCTAGTTATATGGGTGCATTCGAAAGAAAGATGATAGACTGTATAAAGGATGGATGGCATAATTCTTGTCCAGGAAATTCTACTTTCTAAATGAAATAGAAGTAAAAATTTGGATAGGAAAAGCAGTAGAGACTTTAGGAAGATTAATCTCTCACCTCTGAAAGTAGTATCTAAATCAGAAATATCTTAACCATGGTTATCTCTCCAATATACAAGAAGCATGTTTTCAATCATCCTAATTCATATAGAATGAGTTGTAATTGGGATTAAGCTTTCTAAGAAAGAAGTTGCATGAAGAGAGAATAGCTACAGTGGTTGATAGATTGCATAATATGTGAGAGTCATAATGTTGAATAATGAGGTCTCAGATGGAATGGACATTAGCTTAGGGTGTCAGGGAAGTGGTGTAGAAGATAAAAGAAACATTGAACTGGATTTCTTGATGAACTGAAGAATGTTGACATGGTAAACATAACAGAGTAATAAGTTAGGAGATGGTGACCCAAATATGATGTTTGAAATTAAGATTTTAGATGCAATAAAATTAATGCCAATGCAAGTGAACAGTATCTAGAATATGATATGGAAGTGAGTAGCTGAAATGTAGAAAAAGGAAAAGTGTTAGGCAAAGTACATAATGAAAATAGTAGAAAAGTGATTGCATTTTATATTTGAAAACTTAAAGTATAAGCATAAGGAATAAAGTAAATACATAAAGGAATAGAACAAAATTTAGAGTCCAGGAAAAAAAAAATACAGCCATGGACACTGACTTTTAAGAAGGGGCATAAGTCAACTCAATATCTGTAAAGTGATTGTAAAGTGATATATATATATATATATATATATATATATATATATTTTTTTTTTTTTTTTAACAAAGGGTGCTTGAACAATTGGATAGCCATAAAGAAGTTGGATTTTCTTCTCAGATAAAAAAAAGCATCTAAAAGTGGATCATGCATCTAAATGAAATAACTAAATATATGAAGTGTTTAGGAAAAAAAACACAGATGTAAACTCCTGTGATTCTGTATTAAACAAAAATTTCTTAAATATGATACAAATATGAGAAGGAACAAAAAGAAACAGGGAAATTGGATTTTGTATTTCAAAGGCTATCGTTATGAAAGTTGGTATTAGTGAGTTGTATTTACTAACCATCAGAAAGAAAGTAATCCTTCACTACTTGAATCCCTAGTAAGTCAATTATATCTAGAATACATAAAGAAATTTATATCTCAATAATAAAGTCATAAACCAGAAGTTTAAAAATAGGCAAAGATTCTGAATTGCCATTTCTTTAAAGGAATTTAACAAATGGTCAATAAGCAAATGAGATCATTGACAGCTGTAGAAAAAGGTAAATCTGAGTTAAAATGAGAACCACTTCACATTCACTGGTACGTCTCTAATAAAAAACATATCAACATATTCATAAAATGTTGTGCAATTGGAATTCTTATACTTTGTAATGGAAATGTAGTTGGTATAATTGTTATGGAAAATAGTTTGGCAATTTCAAAAATGTTGCATTTAGAATTTTCTAGAGGCATAATAATTGTACTTATAGATAAATATCTCAGAGAAAAAAAATCTTTATGTAAAAATTGTTCCTTAGAAGTTAATATCATCATTAGTCATAATGGTCCCAAATGGTAATTGTAAAAAATGTCTGATAAGAAGGTAAAAATATATAGCATATTATTAAAAGTCAAGCTATAACATGGATAAATATTAAAAACTATTTTCTAAGTCAAACATACCAGCCAAAAAAAGATCACATATAAATGATTTTATTTATCCAAAATGCTCTATTTTAGTAAACTTAGAGAGGCAGAATATGTATTAGTGATTGGCTGCATCTTGTGGTGATGTTGAGGAGGAGGATGGAGTGACTGTATAAAGTTGAGTTTCTTTGCTAAAATGTCCTCAAATTTATTGCAGTGATAGGACACAACTCTATGAATATTTTAGAGACCTTTGAACTGTACTCTTAAAAGGAAGATTTATATAGTTTGTGAATTATATATTGATATATGTTTAAAAATAAGTACAATGAAAGCAACTGATCAAACATGAAATGTATTTGTTTGCAATGCAACTTATTTGCTTTAATACATATCTGGTTTGAATATAGCAACCTGGATTCCATGTAACAACTTAAGATATATGTCAGTATCTCATGACTTGGAATCAAGAGAATTTATAGATATATTTCAATGGGAACTTATGTTTCAAATTCTAAATATGAATATTCTTATTGACATTAGAGGATAACTGATTTTCGTTTTTTTGTATTTTATTTTTATCTACATATATTTTATTAAGGAAACATCTGTTAGCAACACTGTAAATGATTCAGAAGTATAGGACACCTCTCCACACTATACCCACCATCAGGGAATTTTGTCCTGCTTTGTTTTGTCACTTACTCTCCAGGACAACCTTTGTAATAAGAGGTACTCAAGTCTAAGATTCACAAATACTAAATCATCTATTAAATTGGTAAATACAGATTATATTTCATCATTAACTCTATAGTAATTTGAAATATAGTATAGAGTTGAGTTCAAAATACTCTTTATCAGACTTTGCTATGGAAGTACATAAATGGTCTGCATTGTAACTTCAACAGCTGTAATTTTCTTTCAGTAATATAACACACTAGTTTAAGAAACAGTATTTTCATTACTAGACATTATATTCAAAAATATAATTTCTTCTTAATTTGAAGCAAATAAATTCTTATTTATCATATGCAAGCAATTTAGCTCTACGATCTAAAAAGTTCATGTCTACTGTCAGTTTTGAAATAGAAACTCTCAAATATTTGCAGGTAAATAGTTTTTTTTTCCCCCAAAGAAACATACCACATACAAAGATCATTTATATAAAATGATCTTGTATGGCAAATATCAGCTTAAAGTAACTTTAACTACGTTCACTTGGTCTGCTCTTAAATTCTTAAGATCATGTTTTCATTCTTAAATCATGTTTTCATTCACTAAGTAATATCTCCATCTCTCTCATCATAGATTGATTCTAGTAGTCAGTAATTCTATGGGAATTAAACTAATACAAATCCAAATTAAGTGAATAATTATGCTACTAAAGGTAATGCAAAATACAAAGTGCACCAAAATTTTCCTTTAAATAAAACATCTGTTTAATCAGATTTCTGGTCTCAGATTGCTTTCTTTAGAATATTTTCATCTTGACATTTAAATGTTTGCCAGCTTTTATTACTGAGTAATTAGATGATTAGGTTAACAAGCATATGTGAAATAATTGGCCATGGAGAAAATTTAGACAAATATAATCAATAAATAATATTCACAGAATTGTTTCAAGTCATAAATTGATATAAAGAAAAAATATAAATACCTGAACTTATTATCTTTTTAATTTTCCTCTCTGATTTCTGTACAGTCTATGACTTTACTACTGTTTGTCTATATTTGATGCTTTGGTTTTATGTTTTTTTAATTTTAAACATGGAAAACGTTATGCCATGTTTCATTTTAAACATAGAAAACATTAAAATAGAATAGTAATTAAAATTCTCTATTGCTTGGCTTTGACAATAAGCTTGTGATTCATAGTATCATATGTCCCCAGAAAACACATCCTTCACTGTCTTATTTTATATGTAATTAACTCTGCAGGTAACACTAAAAGCTAGAAAACATAATAGCAATATAATAATTAAAAATGTAATAATAATACCTCAAAATCATGATATATGCTCCAATACTCAGCACTCTTATACATGTAAAATGTCTCCTATTTTTGCAATTATTATTTTTTACTTGAGTCAGGGTCAAATTAGATTCTATATTGATGTTGGTTGATATGTCTTTTTAGGATCTTCCAGTTTATAGAGTCTTCCTTTATTTCTTATGTTGTTTTTGTTTTTGTATAATTGACTTGATGAATACACAAACTCTTGTTCCTCTATCTCACAATTTCCCTAAAAATTATAGCGATTAATACTTGATTTATGTATTTCAATACATATAGTTATGTGTTATCTATAATTATCATATTGCTTATACTATATATATATATATATATATATAGTTCATCAAATACATTTGAATTAGGATATAGTATCCAAGATTAGTTCTCTTATTGAAGTACACTTTATCTTGACTATAGCTCTGTAGTTATATGAATCTTGTTTATTTGAGAATAAAAACAAAGCAAGTGTGGCAAAGGTGATTGAAATATATTAATAGTATTTAAATTATCTTATGACGAACATGACAGTAATTTAAATATGTGTATATATTCATCTTAAAATTAAGTTCTCTCAAATACACAAACAAATGCATTATACTCCTTAGAGTTTAATTATGCTTATATATTTAAATATATCTTTTGGGAAATTATATTCCTGGTTTAACCTAAAATCAATAAAGTTTGGACAAAAAATTGGTTACTAATGAAATTACATTCATATTAAATACCTCTAGGGATTATTACTGTTCAAATTAAAGAATTTTTTTATTTAAAATGAGCTTTATCCTTACAGGTAATGGTAGGTAACAGTATTATCATTAAGTATACAAAAACCTAATAACAATATTTGAAAAATTGAATCAACCATTTCAACTTCTATGCAATCAAATATTTGTTAATTTTTACTGTTTTCATTCAGTATATCTTTTTGCGTAAGTAGTAATTACACATTACTGCAATATCAGCTAGACTGTAATTCTCTGGTTTTTATTTGTATTCAATAGTATGTATGTGGTAGCATTCACAGTTTGAAAATCATTAAGAAATTTGCATTAAAATTGAATAATGCAAACTTATGGCTAAAATTTTTGAATCTTGACTGTCTCATTAAAAATGTAAATATGGAAAAATGTTAACCTATGATAATTAGATATATGATTAAATTATTCATAATAACTTGGTAAAATTTCTGATGAAAATAAGTATCAAATAAATTATAGCAACTAAAACAATAATTATGTTTATTATCATTATAATCAACAGCTGCACAATAGTCTACTGAATGAAAGAATATACAACAAATTGCTAAATCATGTCTTTTATTATCCCTTTTCCCAACAGTCATCATAATAAGCCCATAATCTTAAAGTAACCATCTATTATACACTCATTCCTGTAAATTTAAACACCTCTGTTAATCTATTTTTGATCCTCTCCAGCATCCCATAAAATTCACCTAACCTAACAGGTAAAGAGAAATCTATTCCCTGAGAGGCAGAA
Organism: Uropsilus gracilis; assembly: GCA_004024945.1. Taxonomy (NCBI): domain Eukaryota; kingdom Metazoa; phylum Chordata; class Mammalia; order Eulipotyphla; family Talpidae; genus Uropsilus; species Uropsilus gracilis. The sequence continues at coordinate 82,047 of PVHY01004293.1, forward strand.
GATGTTCTAAGCTTACAACTAGCTCTGGAGTTAGTCCACTGAACTTAAATATATATATATATATGGAATACGTTTATTATATTTTCCAGTTCTGCTATTCTACTAATTACCTATGCATTTTCTTTTTGAAAAATTTTCAAGTTTATCTGTTCTTGTAGCTTTGGTTGTGTTCATCCATTGTTTTGTTCATTTAAATGAGCATGATTATGACTGTTAACTTTGATGTATTTTCTGACAGTTTCTTCTCTTTAGGATTTTTTTGTCTCAGGATTTTTTTCTTGCTACATAAATTGAGGCAAATTCTTCTGCCCTTTCATTTTGTTTGGTGCTCTTTGTTTTTATATACTAGGAACATTTCCCTTCTCATACCTGCTGTAAAGTTCTTATGTTAGAACTGAAGGTTGCCTGGTTCTGGTCTGGGATGCTTTGATGTCCTTGATTGTGTAGGCTGAACCCCAGCCACCAATCAGGATTACTGGCACTAAGGAGGCAACATAGAGTGGTGTCCCCAGGTTATATTCTACAGGGTGGATTTGTGGGGGCAGCGGATGAGAAGAAAGTGAGTAGGTTGCTGTAGAATGCTAAGGGCACAAGTTTCTCAGTACATGCAGGGAGGAAGGAATCTGTAATCTCTATCTGCTCAGGGCAGATTCCTTCAGAAGAGCTTTCCAGTAAACTTCAGACTGCAACTGATCTCTCAGCTGCAGTCTCACTTTGAATTCAGGTTTGATGAGCAGAATTTTTCCCTTAGACTCAGACAAGAGCAGAATGGTTGTTGTTGCTATGGGCTTGGACCCCAGGCAGGCACTGTGCCTGGATTCAATCTCAGTTACAGACAGGATGTCCAGAACCCTGCAGAGCTTTAACGGAGGAGCAGTGGGTATCTCACAGTCTGCAGGTTTTGGCCCAAAACAAGCTTGCTCACCATCCACCCCCATCAAGTATCATAAGCAGAGATTTCTTCTGGTTACACATATTCCTGTATTTACTCTAAGCTAAACAGACCCAGGAAACCTACTGAGATAGGCTCAAGATGGGGTGGATACCTATCAGGGATTTCAGGCACTGGCTAAGGGGAAACGTTGGCGGGGGAGAGATGATTGCTATATTCTGTCAAACCTACAGCTTTATCACTGGATACCTAAGCATCAATGGATATTGCAGAATGATATGACTCTATAGATTGGAGAACTGACTGATAAGAGAAGCACAAGGTGATTTTCTCTCTGGCACTGGCTGCTCTTCTGATTTAAATCAGCATTTGTCTATATGGGTACTGCTTGGAGAAAAGGAAGCCTAGAGAAGGTGTCTATTAGACTCTCCACTTGAGGAGATATGTGCCTTTTGTTTATCATGCTGAGGTTTCAGTTCCATCAAATTTGCTTCTTCACCATCTTTGCTTCCCCTGAGCCATATCATTGTCTGGAGGACAAATTATCCATTTTTCACACATGGATGAGGGTCCTCCACTTTGCAGTCAGTTTCCAAAGAGTGAGGCATTCAAAGAGGCAGTGAGCCCTTCAGATTCCAGAGGGATTTTTCCTATTTCTGATGTCCCAACTGGGATTCTAGTGTCCTAGTATCATTCTGGTAAGATATTTGTCTCAAGAGTTTTTCACCCTTTATATTGTTTTTGTTGCTGCTATTGTTATTTTCTTGAGGATCTGCTGATCCTCAAGTCCTAATTTCATTTTCAAAGGTAGTTGCCCTAACATAATGATTGTGTTTGAGGGAAAAGACATGATTCCAGGATCTTTCTTGTCCATTGTATTGCCCTGTCCTCTCTTTCAATTTATTTGTTATTAAGTATTTTAAGTGGATGGAGTTTGTACTAGAGAAACTCCTGTTCCTGTTTTCCATTCACAATGCAAATAACCAAAATGTTGTATAGAAATACTCAGTGACAATATTACTCATAACTGCAGTGATAAAGCTTTGTCTTATCAAGGTATACATATTATCTGAAGTTTTCTATTTATGTTACTGGTTTGAGGAAAGAAGGAAGTTAAAGAAAGAACTGAAGAAGCCATATCCAACTGCAGGATTGATTCTGAAATAATTACTCAATATTCATATGCTTAAAATATCTTAAGGTACCCAAGAAATCTTTGTGGTCTCCCATGCTCAAAATCCTTAGAAGAAACAGTTGCAAAGAACTAAACCCAAAAGATGGCTCATATTCTATTGTTAGACTATAAAGATTTCAGTAAGATTAACCTGCTTCTACTATAGTCCTAGCAAACTATAAAGAAAACATTCATTGGAGATCAAATCAAGCACATATCGGCAGAAATATTGGAGAGATAATTTGGGATGGTAGACAGCATCTTACATTGATTTACCTGAATTGACATTTCAGCACCATCATCTCATAGCTAAGTTATTTAATATTTCTGTAAATTACTTCATCTTCCTGAAAATTAAGCAGATTATGTAAAGAACTAAATTTGTGTTGATTAAGTTAAAATATACAAAATATATTAAACATGTTTGACATATTACATAGTAGAAAATTATTTTGCTCTATTTTCACTCTGCAAACTGAGGTAAACTACTAGAGATCACTAATAGTTGAGTTCATAATAAATAAAACATAACAATAAAAGCATTCTTTGATGCAATTTTATTGTTGCTGTTGACTGTTGCTATGCACATCTGCAAATGACATTCAGGCCTACCTCTTGCTATGTACTATATTGAAAAGTCTCCACTGGATGAATGTATGAATGTGACATAGACTGAATTATACAGATACAGTCAAATATCAACTGAGGCTATTTTTTTTTTTTTTTGAGGCTAAGTCTTGCTATTTTTCCCTGTGGAACCACAGGCTCATGTTACCCAGGTTACCACAGATTCAAGCAATCCCCAGCCTCAGCTTCCCAGGTAGTTGGGATTACAGGCGTATGCCACCATGCCCAGCTATTTTTTTTTTTTTTCCTTTGGAACTAGGTTTCACTACTGACTCTAACCACAATGCATGCCCCTGGCTGTGGCTTCCTAGGCTGCTGCATACAGGTATGCACCACCATGCCTGGCCAACTCTCATCTGGAGCTTTGACTGGGTTGGATTTGTAAAATGACCACATTCAGTACTATCAGTGGGGTTTTTGACTGCCATGTGAAACTCGGGTGAGATTTCTGAATAGAATAAATCAATGTAGCTTCTTTAGGAGATATGGGAGGTACTGATGGACTTCCCAAGGGAAGTTGACAGTGACAGTCTCCCAGGTGGTCTGATTCAAGGCCACCCCGCTTATCATCATCTTAACTCAGTTGTCCCAGAACCTCACTTTTGTTGTATTTCACTGTCAGACAAGTTACAAAATTTAGTCCTCACGTAAATGGAGGTGAACTCAACTCCAACAACTGAAGCATAGGATAAAGAAGGGAGGGTTAAGGAGAGGCAAAACAGAAAAGGGGAGTTGAGGGAATATGTTGGTGACACACTGGTAGTGTAACAACAGAAGAACTAGGGAAATTTCAATGATGTTAGAAAAAAAATGAAATAAATAATAAAAAAGAATTAAATAAAAACATAAAATAAAGAGAGTAGCAAAGAATTTCAAGGCTGTCTTCACTTTCTAGATAGAAAAGTAAGCAACAAAACCAAGTGGTTTAATTAATATATTATCTAATAAGAGAGACAATCTTTTATTTCAGATCTATTTTCTGAAGTTTCTAAAGTATAATACTTAAATAATTTAGGAAATGCACTTTCTAAAATGTAGTTCTCATTGTAATATTGTATTTTTAGAATAAATATTTTCAACTCTAAACTTAAACAGCAAATATTAGAACAGGAAAATAAACAATAATTAAATAATTAATAAAATAATAATTGTTTAATTATTTGCATTATGCACTTGATTAGATTTTGTTTTACTTAAAAAATTTTTGGAATAATAATTTAAATTTAGGATAGATGTTTCTTAAATATTATATCTCTAAATAAGACAAAATAGTTTTGCATTTTGATTTAAAGCCAACATCTAATTGCAAATATTGAATTTCCCTCAGGGTGAAATGACCCACCATTAGCCTGCTTATATGATTTGTTGGTGTCCAAAATGTAACCTATTTCCCAAAATTCTTAATTCAAAGTCAATAATACAGTGCAAATTTTTGACATAATTACATATGAAAGAATGCATATCAATTCAAGCTAATATCTCAATGGAGTATTTGGAATATTACTATAAAACTTTAAGTAAAGACAATAATTAGTTAGAAATACAGTCACTCTGTAACTCAAAAAGTAGAATTTTGAAGGCCACTAAACAAGAAAGCTCAGAAGAGTCATCTATCTCTTAAAACCTGGGCCTTATTTTCTTGCATACTAATTAAATCATGCCTGTTTCATTTTAAAAGTACAGGCATACTATTTGCCCTAAGGATAGATTTTATTGTCATATGGAATATGAAATGTTATTCTGCTCCAGGAGATAAAAGCAATTTAATTTGAAACTCTCTGGAAACCAAAGTATCAGCACAGCTAGTCATCTGCATCATCTGTGACTATTATCTTTTGGTAAACTATTTTATGCTGTCATTAATATATGACTTTTTTGGATACTGAACCTATTACAAGGTAATGTCATTTCATTGTGTCCCTCGTGGTTGGAAAAAAAGTCCACTTGTGGGTATGATAAAGCACTTTTGCCCAGCAGTTTTATTGAGATCACTCATCATGCAGATTGACCAAAAGTGAAAGCAGAAGGTAATTTTGAGACCATCAGGTGGGGACTAGACAACATCCTTATTTTATTAAAAAGTAGTTCCTCTGAGATTAAACATTTCTATTATGATCTCCTGAGCTTTCTAGATCAGTTTCACAGTCCATGTAGGCTTTAACCAATCATAGCATGTTACCTAATGGTGTTAATGGGAATTCATTTCTTCATCTAATTAAACACAGATGTAGATCTAAAATTTAAGAAAAAGAGAAAAGCTGTATTCCCTTGCCAAGCTCATAATTTCTCTTTTTTTTGCACACTACAGGGTCGTTGACAGCACCCAGGAGCCTAACACAGATGCACATTAATTACTCGTTCTCTAATTACTAGGGTACCAATATAACTGTTCAACCATTCATTATACATTCTTCTCAACTTCGCAAACCCCCCAGAGACGTGTATGAAGCATACCACTTGGCAACATTAATTGAACCCTATTAACTCATAAAATTTATGAAAAGTGCTGCTATTAATAAAAAAAAGTGCTCTTTCCTTTAGTCCACTAAATCCACAGTGTACAAATGATCATTTTCCTTGTGATGTATATGGATATTGGACAGTGCAGCTGCTCACAGATTGTTAATTATCAGGAATACATCAACAGGATTAGACTAGAATCCTGGTGGTTAAATTAGCCAGGCTAATTTCCCTTTCTGGAAGTTATGCACAGTGGTAGTTAGCTGTATAAGCAAATCTAAATAGGCTACTTAGCCAGGAAGTTAAATTTTATAAAAAGTAAACAAAAACTAGCTCAGTCATAACAAATCATGGTATGCTAAATTTGTTTGATTAGAACATATTTCAAATTAACAGAGTTTTTACTGGAGATTTCTTTTTAATAGGGTACTTTGCTGTGGAGAGTGTATTTTTTATGTGTGAAATATGCTTCCCTATTCACTTGTTTATTACCTATGAATGTATACAAACCTCCTAATTTGGATTCACAGTGAAATCATATCTAATTTACCTCCTGTTAATCCATAAGTCAATATTATTTTTAATCTCACTGATCAGTTTTCCTTTCTGACCACTTGTTATCCAATCTCCAGGCAGATACTCTATGACTTGCTAATGTACTCCATCTCTGTTTTTCTTGGATAGAGAAAAGCAGGTGAATCTCTAAATTATATTCTAACTTTTGCAGTTTTAACTTTTGAAGTTATGTTCACTTTTCAATTGACACACATTGATTGAAAAAATGTTAGGTATTACACAATTGAGTGATCACTGTAGATACATAGTTGATTCAGGTGAAATGAAAACTGAAGATCTGACAGTTCAGTGGAGAAAAGAATAAGCAATACCATCCACAGGACATTACATGCAAGAAAAAGTTTGCAAACAAATGGTAACAAAAATGAAGACTGTTCTAGACCCTTAA